>RJWJ010005064.1:0-70999 GCA_004363605.1 Indri indri | reverse complement strand
GAAGAAGAGAGAGTAACAATGTTTCACATTCTCTGGTAAAGGTTACTGAAAAGGTACAGACAAAACTTACAGACTTCAATCTTATTTTTACTATAAATATTAAATTAACAGATTGATTTCATAATGTACGTTGGGCATGTACTATGGGAAAGCATAGTACCGTGTCCATTGTGTATGCCCAACATACATTGTGCAATCTATCTGTCCAATGTGCATTAAACTGTTAATGCCTGGGCTGCAGATATGAACAAAATATAGACCAAGGCTAACAGTTATATAACACTTTCTATGCATTAACACTAATCACTGTTCTAAGCGTTTCATGTGTATTTACTCACTTAATTCTCAAAATTCTATGAGGTAGGTACTATTATGATACCTATTTTACACATCAAACAACTCAGGCACAGAGAGGTTAAGTAACTTGCCAAGGCCACACAGCCAATAATGAGCAAAGCTGGGATTTGAACCAAGGCAGCCTGCTCTGGAGGCCAGGCTGTTCTCCACCCCCTAGGGCACCTCTCGTTTCCTAAAAGGCAGGAGGGTTCAGAAGAGGGGAGGCTTACTTCCCATGGCTGACTGAGAGGAAGGTGATCTATGAACTAAATCTCGAGAGGCAGGATGTGGCTGTGGGAGCAAGAGCAGATGCTCTGAGGAGGTAACAGTGGAAACGGGAAGGGGTCTGTTTGAAGAACGCTGAGTGAGCACAGGGCAAGCAGAAGGCATGAGTCTACATGGGCCTCCAGTGCCAAAGGAGTTTTATTCTGGAGCCAAGAGAAAGGCTAAGCTGGATGGAGATAGGGCAGCCATATCCTGTCGCACCGAACAGAGAGGGCAAGATCAGGTTCTGGGGTACTGAAATCAGGCAGAGCATCTCAGCTTGTTCACCTTCGCATTCCCTGGCACCATGTAACACGTAGGTGCTCAGTGAATTTCTGTTGAGCTGAAATTTAAGAAGGGGCAATGGGTAGAGCTTAGGTGGTGGCAGGGGAATGGAAAGTGGGGAAGGAGCTGTAAAACCGTCAGGAACAGCCAGATGTTGGAGGCGAACCATCATCAGACCCTGGGACCTGGGCCTGGGTGAGCAAGAGGCATTAATAGAAACAAAGAACTCAGAAGGAAGAGTACAAAGAACTGGAAATATGAAAGAGAGAAATCACTATTAACACTTGTCCTTATAATGCAATTTAAAAGGACAAGAAGTAATGCTCTCAAGACAAATGTTCCATGACCAACACTTTGTTTTGAAAAAAGAAACCAGGGCAAATGGTCTTATAACTGTTTTGTGATAAAATCTTGAGAAACTAAAAGGGATCGCTTACTGAAGTTCTACAATTTATTAAGGGCAAAGGAAAAAGTCACTGTGACAGTACAATGGCCACAAATCTGAGCTGGGCTGAGGATAGTTCCAAATCGTCACCATGGCCCAATAAAGTAAGCAAAGAATTAAATTGGGCACAACGGCGCACACCTGTAGTCCTAGCTACTCAGGAGGCTGAGGCCAGAGGATCACTTGAGCCCAGGAGTTCCAGGCTGCAGTGAGCTACGATTGTGCCAGTGTACTCCAGACTGGGTGATAACAGAGCAAGACTCTGTCTCTAAAAAAAAAAAAAGAAAAGAAAGGAAAGCACAAATTGGTGCAGTCTAAAAATTGTAATAACAGACAGTTTTCACATATTGTCTTAAAAATATTTGATTGCTAGGTTCTCACTTAATTTATCTGACTGTTTTCATCCTAATCTTCCAAGAGCCACTGTTTGGCCCCTAGGAGAAGTTCAGGGGTGAGAAGTAATGAGAGAAGAGTCAGGGGCAGAGACCAGGGAGGCTGGCGCACTGAGACCAAAAACAAACAGTTCTCTATTTAGCTGAGTTTAGGATCCTGTGGGAATCATACAGATGGACATTAAAACATTGGCTTTATCACAGTTACTAATCTCAAGTGACCCAATGGTGCCTGGTATGATGCCACATGTCCCGTGCACTGGCTCTCCTCCTCTCCCACGACCATTTCATATCTTCTCCACTCTCCTCAGGCTGCCAACACCTCCTTCCCCACCTTCAGTGTCAGTGATCACGTTGCTTCCTGTTTTCTGAGAACTCTGATAAGCTCTCACCTCCCCACTTCTCCACCTCTGGGCACACAGACTCCACCCTCTCTCCTGCTTCTGCGGAAGAACTGTCCATCTCCCAGGTATGGCCACTCCCTCTGCCTGGACACCAGACTGGCCCTGGCAATTCTCCTTTCTCTTTCCTGCACCTTAAATGAATTAATACGTGTGTACAGTGCTTAGTTTGTGCTTGGCACATAGTAAACACTATATGTATCATTATTAGTTACTAATAATGTCAATTATTCCCACCTATTAGATCTTTCCTAACTACATAAAACCTGGTGTCATTTCTCCCAATTTAAAAAATGAAACCAAACCTCTCAATTACATTCCATGTGTCCTATCAGCTACTGCTCAATTTCTCCCCTTTCACTACTGAAAGTAATGTCTCTCTAAGAAATGTTTCCACTTTGGTCTCCTTTGTCCTGATCTTTCTCTCTTGAGCCCAGACAGGCACTGATCCTCATCACTCCACTGCCATCAGTGCTCGCCAAGGCCACCGATGACCTCCACATTGGCTCGGTCCTCACCTTAGTCACTTTCCCTAGATTTGATGGAGCTGATCATTTCCCCTCCTTGATTCGTTTTCTTCCCCTGTCCTGCATGACACCACCTCACCAGCTGGGTGTCTTCAGCCTTTCTGTTGGTCCCTCTTAGCTCCCTGACCATTTTATGATGGACAGTTCATGGCTCAGTGTCCGAGTCTCTCTGCTATCCACACTTGCTCGCTTGCTGAGTTCATCTAGTCTCATGGCTTTGACCATCTGCTTTACACTGACAAGCCCCAAGTTTATATTTCCAGCTTGGACATCTCCTTGAACTTGAGATATACATACCTACCTAGCTGCTCGACATCTCCACTCAGATTAATTTGCATTGCAAATGTGTCCAAAACTGAGCTCCTGACTGCTCTCCTCAAATATGTGCCTCCTGCAGTCTTCCCCATCTGTGCTGGCGGTGATTCCAATCCTGCTAGGTGCTCAGGCCCCAAACCTTGGCATCATCCGTAACTTCTTTTTCTCTTTCAGCTCACATCTAATCCATCAACAAATCTTGTTCACCCTACTTTTAAAATATTTCCAGAATCTGACCTCTTGTTGTCACAGCCACTGCTTCCCCTCTGGCCCAGGCCAGCAGGATCTCCACCTGGACTGTAACTGTCGCCTCCTAACTGCTCTGCCGCTTCTGCTTGGCCTCATTGCATTCTATTCCAACACGCTAGCCACACGGATTTAAGCAAGTCAGATCACATCAGTCCTCTGCGCAAGACCTTCCCATGGTTCCCACCTAAGAGTAAAAGCCAAGGTCTTTACAAGAACTAGAAGATCCTTAAAAGGAATTGCAAGACCTGGCGCCCTGCTATCTCTCTAAGCTCCTCTTCCCCTGCGCTCCTCCCCTCTGTCCCAGGTACTCTGGCTTCCTGCTGTTCCTTAAACACCCAAGCACACTCCCACCTCAGACCTCCACCTGTGCTGGCTGTCTCCTCCTGGAATGTTCTTTCCCCAGACATCTGCATAAACTGACCCCTTACTTCTTTTAGGTGTGTACTCAATGCTGCCCCCTTAACAGGCCTTCCCTCAACCGCCTTTGTAACATTGCACTCTGCCTGACATTTCCTCTACCCTTTCCCACTTCCCCTCCCCCCAAAGATACTCACCCAACTCTAACATTCTATACATTTTACTTATTTATTTTATTTCTTATCTGTTTCCCTCTTCAAAAATTTAAGTTTCACAAAGGCAAGGACTTTTGCCTGTCTGTTCACTGCTGTATGCTCATCATCAAGAGCAATGCCTAGCATTTAATAGGCTAATAAATCAATACTCAAACACTTTTGAATAAACTGAATCAATGAATGACCCTGAACTGGAGAATGTGGCTTAATGTACAGTTACAATTGTGCTCTCTAGTAAGTTCCTCCTGAACTTATATACCCCCAGCCCCAAGACAGGTAGGCATCCCCCTTCTACAGCCTTCTCTAGAAAGCTCAGGGCTCAAACAAACAGGGAATACATACATGCTGAGGACAGGCCCCTCTAAAAGAGAAAAGGGATGCTTTTAGCACGGGGCTCTTCTCAGCCCCAACCACCAAATACCCTCTCCTCCCTTGGTGTGGCCCTTTTCCCTTCCCCTACCCCACTTCCACATTTTCTGGGGAAGAGTTGGAAAAAGAAGGAACCGCACAGCCTCCTGGGGAATGGATGTTCTTTCCCTCAATGGAAGCTGAAGAGTAAGAGGGAAGTATTTCTCTATCCCAGCACTCCCTAGCATCTTGTTCCCTTAACTCATTTTGCTTAACATGGCAACTACAAGAAAGTACTCTGACCCAGAAATGAGACAAAGGGGCCAGGTGAGCAAGTTCAGTTCCTCCTCCCAACTCCCCAGCAGGTCAGGGCTCTGTTTCTAGGAGGAGCGAGAGTGGTAAGCATTATGCTCATCCCTGCTAGAAACCATCTCGCTGGAAATAGAGGCTAAACGGGTCGGGACGAATGAGTCAGAAAGGCATTCACTGCTAAGTGAATGTGTGTCCTGTGGACAGAGCAGAGCTAGAAATGACTAATCCCAAGAGCATTAGATTAACATCCTCCTACTCTATATTTTGATTTAATGGAAACTCAGCTCAGTGAAATTGGAAAGGTCTAAAGGGTAATTTGATTAAACCGATTACTCAATTAAAAGGTAATGTTTCTTTAGGATGCATTATATGTATACATTAACCTTCTGAATTGAAAAATGATAGTATGGTTATTCTATTAGTGACAGTAGAAACAAAGAAAGTTTTTCTCCCAAGTGGTATTGTTTTGTTGCCAAGATATTATGGAAATGATACATCTACCAGAAGTAGAGACATTATTTTTAATTAAAGTCATTCAGAGATCTAGCCAGAGGCTATCTAGGTTGCATGCTGTTCTGCTCCAGTAAAATGTCATTATTAAAAAAAAATTAAATGGGTCAATAAAGTTTGAGCTCTACATTCTGGAAAAAATTACAGCTTCCCAATTATGTCAAACTAAGAAAGCCTCAGAGGTCTGAAGGCAATATTTCTACATATATTCTTTCAATTCCATGATCATACTGCATATAAAATGTTCCTAGAAGCGGGCTGAGGCCAGCACGTTGCATCGGGAGGGAGGAGGAGTGACAAAGAAAGGCTTAAGCAAGAGCCCACCACCTTTGGGAGGCACTACTTGATGGGAGACGGTAAGTGCAGCCTTCCTCCATCTGGAGAAAATGTGGGGCACTGGGGGGACGCTTATTCCCAAGTCCCCGTGTTTCTATGTGAACCTACTTCCCCAGTGACACCTCCTCCCTCTGGGATCCTGGCAGAAGGCACTGGGCATGCATCTGGCCGACACTCCTTTCTCTCTCTCTCTCTCTCTCTCTCTCTCTCTCCTGTCTTTGGGATGTGCCTACTTACAGACAGCAGAGGTTCTGCTCTGTTTCTCTGTCATGCACTGCACAGGGGCCTGTCCTGCTGTCTGCGCTCTAGGGACCATGACTGTTCAGTGGCACTGATGACTGAGTGAGTCTGTCTAATTCAGGAGCAGAGTGTCGGCAAGGCCACCCACCTGGAGACTTGTTCTCTGCCTGCCAACCTAGATTTTACCAATGACAAAGCTGGCAAGATGTCAGTGTTTGTGTTGATCCGACTCCTGCTTCCTGAGTCTGTCTGTCTCCCTCCCCATCCCTCCCACTTCCCTCTGGCAGGAAACAGAGGTGGGTTTTGTTTCGTTCAACAACCACCCCACCACTACCACCTTCCGCTGCATCACAGGTCAAATAGGGTTCCAGCTCAATTTACCAAGGGACTCCTATGTGCCAGGAACTCTCCCACACATCTCATTTAATTCCCACGAGGACATCATCCACATTTTATACAAAAGAAACCAAGCACAGTGGTTAAGTGAGTTGTACATACTTACATGACTAATACATGGCAGAACTGGAACTTAGGTGTGACTGACCCCAAAGCCCACGCTTTTTCAAAGGGACCAAAAAAGGGTAGGAGTGGAGTTCAGAGTATAGGAGTTGGCAACGAATAGCTGGCCACAGGTGCCATAGTTCTATCCGATGCTCAAAGAGGGGATAAGTGATATGCTTAAGGCGCACAGCTAGTAAGTGGCAGAGCTGGGACTAGACCCCACAGATTCTGGTCCTTACTCCCAGCATTTCCTGCCATCATAGCTGGGAAAGAGGAAAGTTTAGGCCCTGCACCTAGTGTACTGAGAGACAGCAGTCCGTGCCATAGTAGTCTGGGAATGCTGAAAAGTAGTTTGCAGGAGCCTTGCTCCGCTGTTTGAGGATAACTGCCTTAATATCACTATTACAATAAAAAACTTAAAACTATTACAAAGTTATAGAAGGGCACCCTGATACAATTGCATGGGTTTTTTGCATTGCATTTCAATTATATTGTCTTCTTCGAACTTCTAAACTACTTCCTGAGTGATTATCACTCCTGTTGTTGACTCTGTAAACTTTTTCTGAAAAAGACCAGATAATAAATATGTTGGACTTTGTGGGCCTTACAGTCTGTCACAGCTACTCAGCTCTGCTGTTGTGGTGCAAAAGCAGCCATAGGCAATATATAAAGGAACAGGTGTGATTGTGTGCCCATAAAACTTCATTATGGACCCTGAAATTTGAATATCATATAATTTTCACATGTGATAAATCTTTTTTTCCCTAACATTTAAAAATGTAAATTTAAATGTACATTAAAAAATATATAAAGCTGGGTGCCGTGGCATGCGCCTGTAGGCCCAGCTACTAAGGAGGCTGAGGTAGGAAGATGGCTTGGGCCCAGGAGTTTGAGGCCAGCCTGGGCAACAGAGTGAGACACTGTCTCTAAAAAAATTAAAAAAAAATTTTAAAAAGTACAAAAATTTTTAGCTAACAGGCTATACAAAAATAAGCAGTAGGCTGGATTTGGCCCACAGGCTATAGTCTGCTCACCTCTGGTTTAGAGGCAGGCACCGAGTTTCGCAGATGAAATGGCTTTCTCAGATTCATATGGCTCATAAGGAATGGCTTGAACCAAAGCAACATTCGAAGCATTTGCCTCGCTGGATGCCTCTTCAAGGCAAAGGGACGTGAACAACAGATTTCTATGAAAGATCTCTACAAGAACATCTGTAACCAAAGTTGTCAGATACTACAGAAAGGAGCTGGAAATTGACAGGTTTATATCAGTTTCACAAACTTTTCCAAAATCACGGTAGCTTCCATTTTTATGGCCTATCAAATTAGTATTTGATACGCATATACGCCTTCAGAAATAAAATATATACTGCCATCTAGTGTAAACCAACAATTTTAACTGAGAACTTAAAAATAAGGTTTTCTTGGTACCAAGCATCAGAATAATTATTTTAGTATATTCCAAAATAATACAAATGAAATACACTTAAAAGTACAGAACTGCCCCCCGCCCATGTTAAGCATAAGCAGACAATGCATCGGGGACTAAAATTCACCTGGGTTTTAATTATTTTTCTCTGTTGAATAATTTATGTGAACCATTTCCATTTTTGCATATGTTGACGAAGTTCTTTAAAAAGTTGAGGATTTCTTTTATATTCTTAACTTTGTGAGAGTAAGGCTTCTGAAATACAAACACCCCTTATTTTATAAAGATGAGATCCCAAAAAGATGCTCCTAATTTCACCTCTGTCAAATCTAACTTCTCCATTAATTTACATAATACTTTTGAAGATGAGCTCTGCAGTAAAACGCCATCCCAGAGCCAGGCGCGAACGGAGCTGAGGGGAGACCAGAAGACACCACCGTGGGACTGCAGAGTGCCTGTGTCTGGGCAGCTGGAGTCTATTCCAAAATCACTTTGGAAGTTTTGGTCAAAATGCTTTCTCTCTTTTTAAAAATCAAAACCTCTTTCCAAATGGTATTTTAGATGATTCGTATCATTCCTTCATCTGTTCGATGAATATTTATGAGTGAGAAACTGTCTTTTTCATCTCAGCAGTTTCACCATAGGGCAGACACTGTCTGCAGGGTGCTTTCGATCCTTTTGCATTTGAATTTCCTTCCTTCCTTTTTCACCTAGGAAACTCCTACTCTTTCAGACCTCAGCTCAAGTGTCACTTCTTCGAGGACACTTTCCCTGACAAGGCTAAATTCCTCAAAAGCTACCTGTACCCTATTTCTGCCGTACCTGTCACATCTGCAGTGTTACCTGTTTGCACGAATCCTTTAACAGCTCCATGAAGGCAAGGACAACGATGACCGCCTTTGCTCACTATTGTATACTCCACGCCTAGCATGGTGTGTAGCACATGGTAGGCACTCAGTAATGTCTGCAGAATGAATGAACTGATGAGTGAATCAACTGATCAAACCTTGGCATTGTGAAACATGCAGAGATGAGTGAGATAGTTTCTCACTTTGAGAAACTTGATGGAAGAGATTACGGACAAACAACTACGTACCAGGCACATCTGAGAAATACCATAAGAAAAGCACAGAAAAAGAGCTGTCGGAGTTCAAAGGCAGGAGAGACAGCTTTTGGATAGCGAGGCGGGGCCAGGACAGCCTCTATGAGAAGGTGGTGGTGGGAAGTGGGTCTTTTAGAATGGAAGCATGCAAACGTGTGAACATGTGACATGTACGGATTGGAGTCAAGAGCAACAGGCCAAGCAGACAGTGTGGTGAGAGGCCTGGAGGTGGAACAAACGTTTGTTCTGAATGCAGCTACAGGGCACGTGAAGGGGGCGAGAGGATGGAAGAGTGGCTGAGGTTAGTGAAAAGTCTTGCTTATCTAAGAAGTATGGATGGGTCACAGCCTGCAGTCAGAGAAGGGATCTGAGGAGGGGAACCATGTGATCACATCCACCGTGACAAGGACAGGATGACAGCTGTGCCTTTAAGACAGATGGGGAGGGGAAGCGACAAGGAGCAAGGAGTTGAGGACCAAGAGATCAGGCAAGTGAGGAAGGCTGCATGACACACTCTCCAGGGCAGGAAGGAGTGGGCGGAAGCAGTGCATGGGGACTGCTGCTTGTGTGCATTGGGCAGGCAGGACAGCGACAGCAGGGAGCTAAGGGCCTGTGGGCCATGGCGTGCACTGGGAGCTGCTGGCACAGTGCTGAGGGAGAGAGCTGTGACGATGTGCAGGAGTGTGGCGGGACGGGCGTGGACTACGCAGTCAGACTGCCGAGCCCTGGCTCAGCAGCTCACCAGCTGTGTCGTGGGCAAGTTGCTTCATCTCCACACTCCATTCCCTGCTGTCACACAGGCTTAACAGCAGTGTCTCCCTCATGTGGCTGGTGTGAGGACCAATTAAGATAAAATATTAATTAGTGCTTGTCAGAGCACCTAACATGGAGGAGGCCTTCGAGATGGACAGAGAAGGGGGTGGGTAGATAGGTAATGATGGATAGAAATTTTTTTCTAAGCAAAGCCGAGACAAATAAGACAAAAGGGCCCCAAACACAACACTGGAGTGTTTATGGGGTAGATGAAGGACACAGAGGCAACACGAGGAGTGTGAGAGGAGCCAAGAGATGCTGTAACAGAGGTTAAGGGAGCAGAAATTCCAATAAACTCATGGTGATCAACAGGGCAAAGGCTGTAGCAAAGAAGAAGAGCTGAGAAGGCCACGCGTGCTCACCAGCATTGTCATTAGACAAAGACAAGTGCAACACAGTGAGATACCCTTACACACTTTCTTACCGTGATTAAAATGAAAGACTAGCCACACCCAATGCTGGCAAAGATGTGGAGCAACTGCAGGAGTACGAAACAGTAAAACTGCTTTGGAAAATTGATTGGTAGCTTAGTTTAAAGTTAGGCACACACCTACTACATGTATGACCTGGCAATTTCACTTCTAGGTACTTATTCAAGGGAATGGAATTCATATGTCCACAAAAAGACTTGCAGAGATGCTACTCAAAGCAGCTCTATTCATGGTAGCCCTAAACTGGAAACAACCCAATATTCTCTATTCGATAAATGGATACACATATGGTGGTAATTTCACACAATGGAATATTACAAATAATAAATAAAGCAATAAAAGGAACAAACTAGTGCACACACAACTACATGGATGAACGTTAAAAAGACGTCTAGTGAAGGAAGGCAGATGCACAGGAGCGTGTACCATATGATTCCATATATGTTCAGGTTTGAGGAAAAGGCACTGGATTTGGTGATCAGGAAGTCACAGATGAGCTCTAGGAGAAAAGTTTCAGGAGTGAAGGAACCCGAGACAGACCTGACACGACGCGGGAGGAGTGACTTAGGGCGGAAGCAAAGGGTCCTGTACCAGGGGTCGGCACACCACAGCCCGCTGGCCAAATCTAGCCCACAGGCCTAGTTTCTACAGTCTGAGAACTAAGAATGGTTTTTACATTTTCGAAGGTTGTAAACAAAACAAAACAAAACAAAAGCATATGTGACAGAAACCACACGGGGCCCATAAGGCTTGACGTATTTGCTATCTGGCTCTTTCAGAAAGTTGGCTGATCCTGAAGCGAAAAAAGACAAGGATAGTGCCTGTGGCTTGAGGAGGAAGCAAGGTCAGTGTAAACGTGGACAGGAAGAGGAGAAAAGAGCCTGATGATCCAGAAGATTAGACGGGAATCACGAATACAGTAGTATTTTAGAGGCAGGGGGAGTGGTGAGATAAAGGACACAGAGTGACAGTTATCTTTAAAAACAGAAGGAGCACTGTAGGGGGGACGGGCATGCCTTTAACCAGCACTTGGGTGAGGCAAAGACATAAAGTGTAACCATAATGTTTGTGCCCTCATAATACCCTGAAATAAAACAAACAAACAAACAAAAACAGAAGAGAAAGATTTGTCTACAACAGGTAGAAAGAAGGAAGGATGAGATGAGGAGGGACCTGAGAGAGATCCTATAAGAGTTTCGAAACTTCACAGAGGAGGAGGCCACAAGGGTACCTCCAGGGGCCCGTCCTGACCACTCTGCAAAAACCACAAGCCTTCCCCGCACTCCCAATCCCTGTCATCTTGTTCTGCTCTTTCTTTTTTTCACAGAAACTATCACCTAATGCACCCTTGTCACCCTTGTCTTTGCCAGCCTACCAGAATGCAAGAAGCATGAGGACAGGAATATCTGTCCATTTTGCTCCCTGATGTGCCCTCAGCATCTAGAATAGTGCTGGGCACAGAACAGGCACTTGATAAATCTCTGGTGAATTAAAGAGTTTAATGCACAGAGAGTGAGGGGGTTGGGCTGGAACAGGGGTTCTCAGCGTCAGCACTACCTACACTTTGGGCCAGAGGGCTCCTTGCTGTGGATAGTTGTCTTGTGCATTATAGGAGGCTTTGCACATCCCTGGTCTCTGCCAGTAGCACTCCTCTTCCCAGGTGGAACAAACAAAAATATCTTCAGATATTGCCGAATGTCCCTGGGGTGCAAAATCACCATGGTTGAGACTTCAGGACTGTAAGGGAATCAATCATTCACGTAACAACTACTTACTGAGTGCCAAACATGGGTGGGGCACTATGGAAACAAGATGAAAAGCTTACAAGGTTCCTGACCTCATGAAACTTAACAGCCTGGTGACAAAGACAATAAACTATAAACTATTATTATTAAATAATTACAAATTATGACTAGTGTTATGAAGAAACTATACAGGGTGGAGAAAAAACTAACTAACAGAAGAGATCTAATTTATAAATGGTAGTCAGAGAAGGCCTCTTGGAGGAAGGAGTATTAAAGTTGAAGCTTTAAGTCTGAAAAGGAGATTGCCATGGAGGAGGAAGAACAGCACATGCCTGAGCCCTAAAGCTGGAAAGAGCACAATACCTTCAAGGAAGGCTGGCATGACTGCAGCACGACGGCGGTGAGCTGTGAAACGAGGCCAGGGAAGAAGGCAGGGGCCAGACGGCAAGTGGTGAGACCATGGTGCAGAGGCTGGTGTTCATGCTAACTGCAATGGGGTATTAGTGGTGGGTTTACTCAGGTGGTGGCATAATCCAGTCGATGTTTTAAAAAGACTCAGGCTACTGAGCAGAAACTGGACTTAGCTCCCAGGAGGGATGTCCCCATGAGTTACATTAGGGGATGAATAAAAAGATTCATCAAAAGTGCCCTAAGGGGCTGGGCATAGTGGCTCATGCCTGTAATCCTAGCACTCTGGGAGGCCAAATCGGGAGGATTGCTTGAGCTCAGGAGTTCGAGACCAGCCTGAGCAAGAGTGAGATCCTGTCTCTACTAAAAATAGAAAAAATTATCTGGGCATGGTGGCACACGCCTGTAGTCCCAGCTACTCAGAAGGCTGAGGCAGGAGGATCATGGGAGCCCACGAGTTTGAGGTTGCTGTGAGCTAGGCTGATGCTATGGCACTCAGCCAGGCCACAGAGTGAAACTCTGTGTCAAAAAAAAAAAAAAAAAGTGCCCTGAGAAATGAAGGCAATGCCAAAGTGGGCTTGTGGCTGTCTCTAGCAAGTGTCAAAAGGCCCGGAAGGACAGAAGGAGATGACCATCAGAACTAAGGACTGGGAATTTGCAAGGAAGACATGACCTAGTGACATGAGGGTAAGGACTGAAAAATGCTCATGAGAACATCACCACAACAACAAAACTGGTGTCACAGGCTGAGACAATGAGATAGGGGCAAAAATAGCCTAGTAGAGCCATGAAAACTTTATTCCTCCACAAGTTCAGGTGATACAAATATATGTGTCCCTAACTTCATACACTGCTCTAGTAAGTATTCACGGAGTGAACTTCATTTGATAGAAAATAATGGTACACAGAGAGGTACAAACAGACTAGAAGATATTGCTGTTGTGATGTCATGACCTTGAAGACACAGAGTATTCTTCCACTGCCAAACTGATCTTCCCCATTACGACTCCAAGTTGTTACGTAAAAAGTAAGGACAAAAAGCTCAGAAGGAATATAGGCATGGAACAGAACACAGCCACCAAAGTCATGGTAAAAAATGTACACTTACCTATAAGCATTAATGTAATCTTTCCTGTGTTCCAGAAGAAAATCTCTCAGTTTGCCAATGTGAGATATCTAAAATTAAAAAAGAAAGCAGTTTATATACATAGATATGCTACACTCATGTAATGAATTTTAAATTACTAGAGAATGGAATGCAGGCAGCAGAAAGATTTCGAAGCTACAAACTGAGCAACTTGAGTTCTAGACTCTTGCACAGTCACCGACTTGTTGACAGTGCTGGGCCTTGGTCTGTTATTGATGGCTCCTTCTACCTCTGATTATCCTGATCTATGACATTGTGAATAGATGATCTCTAAGGAACTTAGAGATTAAATGAGATAATGCATGTCTGGTAATTACACAGGATGTGCCCAATAAGGTCAATTCCTCTCTTTATGTGTCTTAAATCAAAAATTTTACAGACAAATATTCCTTCTTCCACATGTTCTAGGGGACGGATTCTAAGGTTGAAGCCATCAGCTTTATAAACAGGGCACATGCAGAGCAGCAGAGTTAAAAAAAAATATTCAGGGAGCAACTGATTTATCCCTACACAGCAAATTCCCATCTTCCCTACGGCCTGCGTCCATGGATGAGCACAAAGAATCCAAAGACAGGTACAAAGCACTGTACTCGTGATGGCTCATTCCTAGTACAATAAAACCCCACTCTAAAGCACCTTCCATGCGTCAAGTACTATGCATGAAGCTAGGGATTCAAAGATAAAAAAATAAAATTAAGAGGAAGGAATAAAACCTCAGATCATAGTTAACAGGAACAGGAGTTCAAGACCAGTCTGAGCAAGAGCGAGACCCCATCTCTACTAAAAATAGAAAAAATCATCCAGGAGTGGTGGCGCATGCCTGTAGTCCCAGCTACTCGGGAGGCTGAGGCAGGAGGATTGCCTGAGCCCAGGAGTTTGAGGTTGCTGTGAGCTAGGCTGACGCCACTGCACTCTAGCCCGGGTGACAGAGTGAGACTCCATCTCAAAAAAAAAAAAAAAAAAAAAACAAAGTTAAGTCAGAGTACATGGCCATGAATAATTGAGAGCCAAGTGGGTAGTATGCAGAAGTCCTTTTAGGTTTATAGCAAGAGCAAAAATCAGCCTGAGTTGGCTTTGACAGAAAAACTTTTATGAAGAGATTAAAGTTCAGCAAACTTTTCAAGGCTGGCGCCACGTGTTTGGAATGAGCACAAAGGGCTTGAGTAGGAAGCTAGAGTGAGCAGTGGTCAGAGGACAGGAGCAGGCCACTGCTAGTTTATGCTCTCTCCTCCGGAAGTCCTTTCTCTCTCTCTCCCCTACAGCCCTGCCACGGGCACGAATTATCAGTGTTCTCACTAACTGGCTTGGGAAAGCGAACCTTGTGGAAGCTAACTAAATGCCTTGCCTAAGGTTACACATTTAGTACATGAGCTCAGATGTAAGCTCAGCACTGTCCGAGTCCAAATTCAGCATGTTTCCAGTACACCACAGCTGTCTTCCTCACATTCTTGTCCTATTTTCCACTTAAGCTATGTCACGAAATTGGACTTTTAAGTCTGCTGAGAAAAATCTTAAAAGATGTGCAAGCAAGACGTTTATTGCATCACATACAAGATTGTGATGCAATCAAGTTACTCTTCTTTTTCAAAACCTTCAATGGTTTCCATCTCCTACCCCAACCTTTACCTACCAGGGGTCACAAACTCAGCTGCCTTTAGGGGCCATGTAAACAGCATAAATGAGAAAAGCAGAGGAAGTGGATGGGTATAATACATTTGGCAGTAGTGAATTCTGGTTTTAAAATACAGTGCAGCCAAAGGACGCAGCTTTGCAGGCTGATTTGAAAAAGGGCAGCCAATGCGTCATCGCAGGACCTAACCGATGGGAGTAAGTCCAAACTCCCAAATACAGCACTCAAGCTATAGTTTGAGCTTCACAATTTAGCCCCCAAAGCCCTGCCACACTCCGTCCAGGCTTCAGGCTCCAAGTCCCAAGGCCTCTAGTCACTGGCACATTCATGATTCTCCCTGTCCCTGGAATGTCCTACCCACCATTCCCTCCAGGTCAATTCTTCCTTCTCATTCAAGATTCTCCTTTCCTTCTTATCCATCCCACACTCTTAGCCACAGCCAGGTCCCATTCCCTCACAAAATGCTGCACAGGCATCTATCCCGGCACCTACTCCTTCTTGATGACCACAAGGACTAGCTTGCAGACAGATTTCCCTTCACCAGACTGCAAGCCCCCAGAGGGTACAGAGTCCTCTCTCTTTTCCCAAAGCATGGAAAGACACACTTCCTGGTGCAAAGCAGAGCTTCGCAACTTTTATTAAATATTGAATAAATAATGGGTCCTGAATAATCCCAGAAGGATTACACTTGCTGTGGTGGGCAGAATGATGCCTTCCTGGCCCCATCCCCCTCTGTACCTCCTGCCAGATATCCAACTCCTAATCCCTGGAGCTTGCGAATATGTTAGGTCATATGGCAAAGGGGAATTTATATAGCAGATGGATTAAGGTTGCTGATCAGATGACCTTAAAATAGGGAGATTATCCTGGGTTACTCAAGTAGGCCCAACGTAATCACAAAGGTCCTTAAATGTGGAGGGGGAAGGCAGAAGAGAGAGTCAGGGTGATGCAGTGTGAGAAAGACTCAGTCCCTCGTGGCTGGCTTTGAAGGTGGAGGAAGGGAGCCAAGGAATGTGGGCAGCCTCTAGAAGCTAGAAAGGGCAAGGTAATGGATCTCCCCTAGAGCCTCCAGAAAAGAACACAGACCTGCCAACACCTTTATTTTAAGCCCAGGGAGTCTCATTTTGGACACCTGACTTACAGAACTGTAAGATAATAAATCTGTGCTGTTTTAAGCCACAGGTTTGTGGTAATTTGTTACAGCAGCGACAAGAAACTAATATACCTTATAAGAGCCTTAATATCCACAATGGTTTTTTTTAGGAGTCATAAAGTTTTCCATAAAAAGTTTTTAAAAGTCCAAGGGAATCTACTACACAGGCTAGATCCAGCTTCCTACCCCCACTTTTAGCTCGTGCTGTCTACAAGGTAGAATGGGCCTGGGGCTGAATGCCAAGAGCAAGCAGACCCCTCAGGCAGCTCACAAGAACATAATTACAAGACTTTCCTTAAAGTCCAACAAAGGTGATCCCAACTTCATATGCCCTGTAATGGCAAATTTCTATAAGATGAGTTTAAAACAGAGTAAAGCTTGTTCAGGATTAAATGGAATTCTTGAGAAATTAAGAGGTGTTAATTACTGACTTAATAAATAACATCAGTATAACAACTCAATACTTAATTAACATGAGCACAATGTATAAAATCATGTTTCAAATGCCAAGAATGAAAATAAAGGAATAATAAGATTTCTTTAGACATTTGGGAGTTCTGAAATTTCTAGTAATTCCTAAAAAAATACAAAAAAATAACAAACCTATAACCATGAAAAAAGTTCAATAGGTCTTTCTACAATTTATCTAAATCGGCATACTTAAGCCTCCAAATAACATTTTATGGTAAGAGTATCTTTGTGAAGAATGATGTGACAGTCAGTTGACATGACTAACCATCATCTTTACAAAGATTCTCAGCCAAGCTCTCATCTGTTTACTGTCAGGCTTAGTCTTATTTTTGTGAATAAATTGCCAAAGACAGCATATTACAGTTCATACGCTTCTGGCATGCCCCTCACATTTTGAAAATTTTAGAGAGGTTAAGTAGTCATATGCTTTGGGTTTTTAATGTTTCTATAATATATATAGAATAATGTATATAATATGTAATTTTTAAAAAGTCACTTATATGATAAAGCAAAATATGCATATACCTAAAGAGAATGCAAATGCCTCTTACTTCTAAAAAGAGAAAGGCCATTCCAGTATAAAGTTTGATTAAAAAATTCAGAGTAAAATAAAAGTGAATTTGCCCTTTAAGATCTAAAACTAGCACTAATTTCTTACAGTCTTGATCCCACCAAAAACATGGGGAAGAGGTGTAGGGAAAAGAGCATGAGAGGAAGGAAGAGATCCCTGGTGAAGTCTCTGAGGGACCAGGTAGGTGACAAGACGTAAGGGCTAAAAAGAGGAGTGCTTTGGGGTCCAAACCTGTGTTGTGAGGCGTCTCACAGGACTGGACAGCAGGAGGGACACACCATCCTCACTGCTCCATACCTTTGTGACTGCTCTTCCTCCGCCTGGAAAGCCTTTAATACACTCAAAGAACCCCTGCTCGTCCTCCCAGGTTCTGCTTAAATGGCACCTCCTCTAGGAAGCCTTCACATTATCTATGGATACTTGTTTGCTCTTTCTGTATTACATGAGAAGTGTTTATCTGTGACCCCCACTAGACTTCCGTTAAGTTCCTGGAAGTCAGCATCTCTGTCCTATTCATTTTTGTATCTCAGTTGTGCCTGTATGTTGGAAAGGGCTAAAGTGGTGGGGCGGGGGAAAAAAGGAAAGCCAACAGAAAAAGCTTCAAGATCTGATAAACCCTGATGTGATAGCTGGATCAAAAAGGTATCAAAGGTATCACACATCCTGCACTTAGGTAACTAAGTGAATAAAAAAATGAAGAAGGACAAGCCAGCTGTTTGCGCAAGTAAGTAGTTCTCCTAGTCGGTGAGGCATATTGAGAAGGCACAGCATCACCAAAACCTACTGAGACTGGGCAGCCTAACGTGCTTCCCAGGAAGATCATCTGTTCCCCACAGAGCGGATAATCTGCCATCCGACTGTGGCCTGCCAGGAAAAGGAGCTGCTGTCAGTAAGCTGCGGTTCGATCGTGCTGCCACACTGTCTTAAGCATGTCTCCACCAGAGAGCATGGTCAGGGACAAAGAATAGAGAATCCCGTATTTCTACTATAAACTGTAGTTTAAAACAAGAACTGAACTATAGCCAAAAGAGAAAAGGAAAGAGGAAAGGAATGCAATACTTATTTAATGTCTTCTTCATGCTAGTAAGTGGGTTATTTTATTTAATTCTGACAACAAGCTGTGGAAATAGTTATTTTTCTTAGTGGAAAGAAACCAAAGCCCTTAGAGGAGATATTACCAACAGAGCTGGAACTGGAACCCCTAATTCTGCTGAACTGGCACGGGCTTCCTCAGTACTGGTAAACTAAGGAGTACATTCTCTAGTTTCATTTGACATTAAAGTCATTTTAATGTCCACTGTATATTATTGGTATTTTACTGGTTAAAGAATCTCCCACTTAATACTTAATGATATGAAGGAATTAAAATGAAATTTTTTAGGTGTGATAATGATATTATATATTATGATTATGGTTTTTTAAAAGAATCTTTATCTTTTAGAGATATACCCTGAACAATTTACAAATGAATGATATTAGTAAAATGCCTGGGATTTGCTTCAAAGTAATATGGGGGTTGGGAGGGAACAGATGAAACAGGATTAGTCATGAGTTGATAATGGTTGATGATGGCTACATGCATACATGGGAGTACCTTACATTATTCTGTCTAATTTAGTATGTATTTAAAATTTTCCATAATAAAATGTGGTGGGTTTTTTTGTTGTTTTTTAATAATAAACACCAAGCTTAGTTTATTAGAAATGTGCCAGGCAAGGGAGACAATGACCAAATGAAGTCAGTCAAATGAACCAATAAAATGCTATTTTTAAAAATCTCGGCCAGGCACAGTGGCTCATGCCTGTAATCCTAGCACTTCGGGAGGCCGAGGCAGGAGGATTGCTTGAGGCCAGGAGTTTGAAACCAGCCTGAGCAAGAGTGAGACCCTGTCTCTACAAAAAAATTAGAAAAATTAGCCAGGCGTGGTAATGTGTGCCTGTACTCCCAGCTACTTGGAAGGCTGAGGCAGAAGGATCACTTGAGCCCAGGAGCTTGAGGTTGCAGTGATGACACCACTGTACTCTAGCCCAGAGTGAGACGGACTGAGACACTGTCTTAAAAAAAAACAAAAAAAAAAACCCTCCCATTAGTACTTTCTTATAATAGCCGATTTTCTGCTATTAAACTGGTAATAACTCACACTTAAACCAACAACTAAATCCCAACAATCTCTGGCTACTTTATTTCTAAGTACTTGCAATCTGCTTAAGTTCCATTTTACAGGATAAATGTCACTTAAAAAAATCAACAACAAAACCTTCGTTGTGAGTTTACTCTGAGCCAGGCAGAATTCCGAGAGCTACACATGCATTAGCTCATCTACTTCTCCCAGCAACCCCTAGAATGTAGTATTAGCATGCCCATTCTATAGATGAGAAAACTGAGTCAGAGAGAGGATAAGTAATTTCCTCAGCCACACATGGGTTGACCTGGATTAAACTCAACCACTCTGACTATGAGGCTTGAGTTCTTGACCACCAAAATTAAACACAGATTTCTGGCAGGTCACAATTATAGTTTTCCAGGACTAAATTCACAAGGAGGATGCCTGGGAATTGAGAAAAGCAATCCAAGTAAGCAATATCAACTATCGACCTGTTCTCTTCTTCTTCTATTATATCTACATTCAACCATGTACTACACACTTGATTTTATCCAGTAGTGATCAGTACTTACCAAGCACCAGCCATGTGTGTGCCAGGTAGTACACAACTGCTTAACATGTGCTCTGTTACATCTACCCCCCATAACAATTGTATGAACTAGACCAGAGGTCCCCACCTTTTTGGCACCAGAGACAGGTTTCATGGAAGACAATCTTTCTATGGATCGGGGTAGGGGGATGGTTTCGGGGTGATTCAAGCATGTTACATTTATTGTGCAGTCACACCTCTCTATTAATGATAATCTATATTTGCAGCTGCTCCCCAGCACTAGCATCACTGCCTCAGCTCCACCTCAGATCATCAGGCATCAGATTCTCATAAGGAGCTCGCAACCGAGATCCCTCGTGTGCACAGTTTACAGCAGGGTTTGTGCACTTACCAGAAGCTAATGCTGCTGCTGACCTGACAGGAGGTGGTCAGGAGGTGATTGTGAGCAATCAGGAGTGGCTGTAAATACAGATGAAGCTTCGCTAGATTGCCCACTACTCACCTCCTGCTGTGTGGCCTGGTTCCTAACAGGCCACAGACCCATACCAGTCCTCGGCCCAGGGGTCAGAGACTGCAGAATTGGACAACACCTCTCCCCCTACACACATACACTTAAACATGGAAACCGAGGCCTAGGCAAGGTCACAGGCTAATACATGGCAGAACTGGGACTGACCATACCTCTGTATGACTCAAAGGCTATGTTATTTATTCTATACTATACTGTCAAAAGACTAATAAACTATTAATACTAATTGTTAGCTTAACTAAGCTTGAGTTTTTCTTCATAGAAATATAAGCTAAGTTTCATGCGAGAGTATCTGTGTATGTTGATTTTAAAAAATGTTTTTTAACTGCCCTATATACAGAAAGATCTGCAAGAAAGGTATGTTTTCACTGACTGGCGGTATCTCCTCTGAAGCTGGCTGTTGTTCCTGTGTTTGTGACATGGGAGGCTTAGAACTGGTAAGGGCAGAGGAATACTGGCAGGAAGGTCCACAGACACGAGCAGGGACTGAGCATGGTCGGCAGGACTGGCAGTATGTGGTGACCGCCTCATTCCGAGTGTCAATCGTCAAGCCACCTTAAAACAAGGTTTGAACAAGTAATGAAACCAGCGTCTAGGATTAGTTTCTCCCCATTCACCCTTTAGCTTAGGGTAGGATATAGGGCAGAGGAGAATCTCTGGGTAAAAGACTGTGGGATTTGGGTGAACTAGCACAGACAAAAGGAAGACGGGTGAGAAACCCAGGGAGTCGGCCACGATCCTTGGGCTCTAATCCCTGCTTGGCCACTTCCTATGAAGGAGATCCTTACCCCCCACCCTTATGCCTTGACTCATGTTCCTGGCCTATCTCCCAACCTTTACTCTTCTTCTCAGAGGGAAGAGGAGTGACTTACCTGATTTATGACTCGGAGAAGGGAAGGAGCATGCTGCCCTGTCCTCTCCTCTTTTCAGATCAGCCAGCCAGCAAAGGGCATACTCCAACCCATGCTCCACCCACATTTGGCCATAAATCTAAAGCCAGGTTCTCCACTTTTTCTTGCTCTGACTCCTATATTTTTCTTTCAGGTAGTTCCAAAACTGGGCTGGGAAGAAATAGGTATATTTTGTAAGTACCCCTTTGCTAGCTGAAATTTTGAGCAAGATGATTAATCTCCCTGGGCTTCACTACAAAGGGAGGGGGATAAAAACTATTTTTAAAAAATAGTAGTAGCATAATAGTCAACTTTTATTGAATACTACATACCATGGTACTGATCCAAATGCTATGCATCCATTTATCTCCTTTACTTTTCCTAGCAACCCTTTGGGGTAAGTACCATTATTATCCCATTTTACAGATGAGAAGACAATAAGGTAACACATTCCATATAAATGGTTCAAAATAAATGGAAGACTGTCTGGTGTATCCCAAACCAAGCACCTGTGTGCCGTCTGCCCCCACAAGTGTATCCACAAAGGTGACCCTGCCCCATCTGAGCACATTAAGTTTCTGAGGGTCGCATTTCCCAAAAATGCAGGTGGGGCATATTGAGATCTAACTTGCTCTGGTGAAAGGGACTGTCGAACAGCCACACTCCAGGATCAGCCCGGATCTTGCTGCTTCACTGGGCTAATACTTAACCAAACGAGTTATTTAACTCCATTCCAAAACTGCAAGCATTTATATGACTGTTCCCATTCTTTCTCCAAAGATAAATCAAGTTCACTTTTAATTGGCTGTATTTTAATAAGGCTAATTCACCAAATCACCAAGACATTGAAATTCTCCACACAACTCATCTACCATAAAAGCAAACTGATTATAAAACAGTAGTTGTGTGGTCCCTATATTAGATGCATTTGACAAGGAATAACAAGGCTCTCTTATACTACCTGTCTTTGCACGTATAAAGATTTTACTAGGAAAGACCAAATAAAAAAAAAATCCCAATATTTCAGCCTGTGAGATCTGGTCCTATGGGTGAATGCATACCGTTGACATAGACTCAACACCAGGGACTACTGACATGGGTAGTTTTCCCACACACACATTGTTGAACGGGGAAGAACTGAGGCAAAACCAAAGTTGCCCAAAGCATGTACATCATGATCAATTTATGCAGAACATATGAAATGCACACCTAATGCTGCATACACAGACAGCGAGGAATCTGAAAGACTGCTCATCAAAATACTGGCAGTTGTCTGTGTGGTAAGATTTGGAGAATTTGCTTTCTTAATACCTTTTGCACTTTAAACATTTTCTATAATTAGTATGTATGATCTCTGTAATCAGACAAAACATGTTTTTAAACAAACCAACAACAAAGGGTGAATGTTCCCATATATTCCTTGGCCAAAAAACTGCACATCAACTTCTCCATGACCTCGCTGCCTTCTCCAGATCCAAAGCCCTCCCCACTTCCCAATCCGAAGCATCTCCCGACATGCCCCTACTCAGGAGACTGCTCAGGTGTCACACCTCCTAAAAGTCTTCTCTGAGGTTTCCAGGCCAGGTTAAGGACCCCTCTTACAAGCATATCTCTTTCAGATGTCACCGTCTTGTTTTGAATTGTTTTCATGTCTATCTGATATAAGCTGCTCAGGCATATGCCTGATGGCCGTAGCCCAAAGTGGCTCCTCAATAATTATTTAATGCTCCAAATTGAATTGATTTTTTATCTCCTTCAAGAATTAGAAACAGAGTAAAATAAGCTCCAAACATAGTAAGGCAGCAATGTACTTCCCACTATCCACTAGATGGCAACACAAATATTATAGCAGTAGCCATAACAGGACCTCTTTCAAAAATGTCATTATTTTTTTTCCCTTCCCGAGGGCTTTTAAAATTTCTCTGGTTCTTTCTTTTGATCTGAAATCAAAGGTCTAATAAAGGTTCACTATTCCATGCAGGCTGAAGCCGAAATGACATTGTTTTTAAACATACATGTGTGCTTTGGATGAGACCAGGAAGATTTTAAAATACTGCTCTCTAGGCAGATTCAGACACAAAGGGCGCTCTGAGAGCATGGCTGCCAGCTGCCATCTCAGGCAGCAGGCCCAACTTTGTTTTTAATGTGTCACCCACAGAACAGCCTTGCTAGCTGCTCCTTTGTGAGTGTTTTGTAAATTATCAAAAGCAAGATAAACTGTAAAACAAAAACCTTGGTACAAAACGGTGGGATTCTTCTCAAAGAAGGACTGCATTTTAACTGTAGGGAGAGTTCAAAGCCGTTGACAAGTATCCTTTGCCATCGCAGCAGAGGTCTGACTTGCAACACCCCCTCCCTTCCCAGGATGATAGAAATTCTATTCTGCTGGCACTCACAGCACTTCCAACAAAGACCTGATTGATTATGAAACACTACGTACTGATTTGCATAATTTGCCTCTGCAAGAACAAGCATTGTTCAAGATTAAAGAGACTCCAGTAGGTCCCTCTGGCATATTGTAAAAAGTTCCCTGTAACACAAAATCATTATTTTTTTTTCATTCAATCAGTGGACACAGCTTGCTGTTCAGTTTAGTATGCAGCCAAAGGCACAGCCAGAACTACCACTGTTGTATAAATGTTTGCCAACTACTGATAAGCTAAAATGATTTTTCACAAGGATCATGTTTCCAAGTTTAATTTAGAGCCCACTAACTAAATTCCGACTCCACTCCCTTCAGTCTGAATTGAAAAATGCATCAATACCAATTACTAAGTCTGAGCTAAAAGTTCAGAACTAACACAGCTCTGGAGCGCATGGACCCTCCTGAAGTCACGGTGGGGGCTGAGTCCTGTCCCCTTGGGGGAGAAGCTCCCCAGTGACTTAGTACCCACAAAAGAGCATGGCATTGCCACAGACATCCTACTGTGCTCTGGGCCATAGCGGCAAGTTTGCTAAGGGACTACACGCATATGAACTGTTCCTTTCTTGCTTTCTTTTCTTTCAGCAATGGTTTGGGAAGCAAGTCCTATGGGCGGGGCCTATCTCCTACCCTTTCCCCCTAATTCCTGCCAAAGGGTGGCAGTCACCATGGGAGCCTCTGGCCAGGCTCCTCTCAGGCCTTGCCACGCTCACTTTCCCAGTCTCCTCCTCATAGCGCTAGCCTCCTGTGGCTTCCACAACACCGCTCCCTCCAGGTTCTTTGTGAAACCTCTGACAGCTTTTGTTTGCCTTTGCTCATTCCCTCCCTGCCTTTGCTAATGTCGGAAATGTACGTCTTGTAAGTTCAGCCCTTACCCGTGGCTCCTTTCTCCACACATTCTTGCTGGGCCCTCTCATTGCAATCCACAGCTTTATTTACTACCCACATGAAATGTTCACCCCGCCCTGCCTCTCTCCCACGTTCCTGCTGAGTGTACACAATTGTCTCCTGGACACTGCTACTTTTTGCCACTGGTGCCTCAAAAGCAACACAACCCAATAGCATCCTCACTCAGCCACTCACACTCATTCTCTGGCTCACTCCCAGTCCCTCCTCTCCCAATCACCCCAAAGAGAAAGCCTTGATCCTCTCTCTCTGGAATCCTCAAGTTAGAAAATCTCAGTCATTTTAGACTCTTCCCTCTTTTTCATCTCACAAATGAAACTGGTCAGCCAGTTCTTGTTACCCACTGGCCATGGGAGCTGGCCCCCACCCGCCAGCTCCTCCCCTGCGTGTCCTGCACGCAGAGCCTTTCCCCAGCAAGCCTCTGCTCTGCGCCTGGCACCTGCTGCCCTCTTGGCCTGGAATGTCTTTTTTCCCACTAGTCAACTTCTACTCAAAGGTGCTGGACCCAAGGGGGCTTTAAAATATGGCATTCTGGGTTCACTTCCAGCCTTCCCTGCACGAAGCTTTCCTTGAGGCATGCTGTAAGTGTCTGATAAATGTTAGCTGGATAGATAAAGTACTCAATCCCATCTGTCTGAAAATTTCAGAAGAAAAAAATATATAAGACCATCTTGATCTAAGGAAAATTGTAATCAGTAGCTAAATAACCTGTTCTGGATTTTTGTTGAGAGCCAATACCAATCTTACTGGACTGTAGTTTCCAGAATTCAGTATATGTTTTTTAAGAGAGAGAGAGAGAGACAGAGAAAACATGTATATAAAGAGGAGACTGATTTTTCTAGCTCTGCCCTTTTAACTTCATAGAGTAGCAGATAGCAGAACCGGTTAAACAGGAGAACAAGGGTGATTAACACTAGATAAATGAACTCAGCATTCTAATTTCTGACATTAGCAATCAACTTTAGAACAAGCTGAAAAGTACTGATTCCTTTCTAATATTAAGCTCCCAACCTCTTTAACGAAATTCAGAAATTAAAAAAATAGAATCGTAGATTCTTAGTGTTAATGACACAACCAAACAACTCATGATTGAATCTCAAAAGTTGAGTAGCACTATATGGAGCTTAAGTTACTCACTGAGCTCAATGCAACTTCCATTTTAAAACAGGTCTAGGACTTTTTCACCTGAAGCAAACGCCTATCATGCACTAACTCTTCCTCTCACTCCTTCCACCCCCAACTTTCTCTTATAACTTTAATCTAATTAAAAATTTTCATTCCTATTCTTCTAGCTCCCCAAATTGCAAATTATTTGGCATTATTCGATGCATTCCTTCTGTCTCCAGAGTCCTGTCCACCCCGCCACTCCTAGTTTATCTGACCTTTCCATTTCCCCAGCATACCCTCGGTGGCATACAGGGTATAAAGCAAGTAAGTATCCCCCTGCCTGAACTCTCGAGACTAGCAAGAGCCTGGAAGACACCTGCTTTGCCTGAAGAGCAGCATGGTGTGGCATCCTCCGCCTTTCTCCGGCCTCAAATAGCACAAAATTCCTTGCTACTCTGAATCAAGGTCAGCTATTATGTTCCCCTATCTGAGTCTTCTCTCTTCTCTAAGCTAAACATTCCCA
Source organism: Indri indri (assembly GCA_004363605.1). NCBI lineage: Eukaryota > Metazoa > Chordata > Mammalia > Primates > Indriidae > Indri > Indri indri. The sequence continues at coordinate 45,036 of RJWJ010005064.1, read as the reverse complement.
TTCCCTCAAGAATTCTTTATGTGGAATACATCTGTGCCTCCTGGCCATACCTATTACTAGTGAACACAGCAGTCCGTGGGCCTCACAAAGCCAATGCAGTTCCCTGAATGGACTCGCTACTCCGTGTGTCGGCAGGAAGTGCAGAGAGCAGAAGCACTGCCTCCCTTATTCCAGACCCTGAGCTTCTAGTCACACCATATAGGGCATGCTTACTTTCATGTCACTGAGTCTTTTCCATGAGTGCCGCCAATAAACTAGGTCCTCACTATATTCATATTTTTCCTGGCCTTCTGTTACTTGTAATTCCAATCATTCTGCCATTACAGACACCCACAACTAAAAATCATCAATTTAAAAAATTGTGGTGAAAATAGGACTGAGAAAAGAAGCACAGAGCTATAGACCCTTCCCTGTGGACAACCAGCTCAACTAGCCATGAAGCTTCAACACTCCATTTTTAAAAAGGTTTTCTCTACAAAAGTATCATGGAGAAACTCTGCTAACTACTGCCTTCTGGAATCAAATATTCTCCTCTCCTGCCTGCCTAGCAACATAATCCGGAAGTACACAATGAGGCTGGGAGGACATGCTTTAGGCTTCCTGAATCTATGCTGCTTAATCATCACTACTTTCCTTTCTGTGTGCTTGGAAACCTTCCTTTCATTTGTTCACTTGACAAGTATGTAGACCCAGTATCGGCCAGGCACATTAAGGAAGGAGGGAATGAAGAAGTGAGGAAGGGAGGAAAGGGAACAGAACAAGAGGTTCCATCCCAGGATCGGACATGGCTTCACACTGCTTTGCAGATTCAATGCAAACCCTGTTGAGTCTGGAGTCTGTGCTTGCTGAGTGCTCATCAGTGTTGCACTCTTCTCAGTCTCGGTACCGCAAAGGATGGACTACAGAGTCAAACAGACCTGGGTGCAGATCCCAGCTCTGCCACTTACTGGTGATACGGCCTTGTGCCAGTTACTTAACCTCTTCCAGCCTTCAGCTCTCGGGTATAAACTTGAGACAATAATAACTGAAGGTGACTACAAGTCGTTAATGAAAATGTCTGTAAAGAATCTGACACTGTATCTGGCACGTAGTAGGTACTCAATCATTCTAAGTTTTCTTTCCCTTCCCTTCATCACTGTCTGGCTCTCGCCCACCAGGCAAGGTTCACCTTAAAGCAAGCTGAACTTTAGCACATAAGGTGAAAAGCATGCACAATTCAAATGACACCTAAGAAGGGCCACACTGGACTCTTACAAACTCCCCGACCCCCCGCAGTATTGGAATAGATCACTGTTTTTTCGGTTGAGTGTCAGGGGAAGGGACTGGTTTAAGCTCAGGAGACATGACGAGAGTGAAAATACATACTCTTAGATGCTAGAATCTTAGGCGGTTACTAGAAGAGGCCCGAGGGAAACAAAACCAATGAAGGGACCAGCAGATTCACAAGCCCTATCACCCCCTCTCCCCAGAGCCTGCGCAGCCTGGCTAGACAGAAGGCACTGATGAAACAGGTGTTTTATTCCTGCCGAGCACACATGTTTAGCCTCCTGCCAGCTGGGCACCTGCGCTGTGCAGCATGTCCCCACCCTGCACGCCAGCACACTCTCCTATCTTTTCTGCTGCTCCCAACACCTTCCTTTTTCTCAATACCTCCTTGGAACAGTCTTTTGATTCACCACACACTTTCTGAGACCACTGCTCACACGTGAACCCCATGGGCAGTCTATATCCTTTTCACCGTTGGAGACAGGAGTAGTAGTGGATAGTCAGCGTGCAGGCAGGGAGCAGGGATGCCAGCTCCAGGCACGTGGTGACCTCAGAGTCACTGCTCTGTGCCTCGATTCCTCACTTGCCTGCATGCTGCGAAGGTCAGACGAGAAGATCCCCAAGGTCGTTTCTAGTTCAGAAATTTCAAGATAATTTTTTGGTGTTCGATCAACTGGAAAGATTCTATGATCAAATCCTGTCAGTTTCTTTCCACTTTTTTTAATGCTTTCCAAAGTTTCCAGCATCATTGTAAGGCTCTAGGTACTTTGCATTCTCATTTTTAAGTTATCTGACTTAGAGCAATTCAGCCACAGGACTTTGGAAAGTCTGGTCATGAAATATTTATAATTGTTCACATGTCAATAAGGTGTAGGTAAAACAGACAATAAAAGAATGACCTTTACAACTGTAACAAGCAAATTTGAATATACTGTTTTTGAGAAAAGATAATAGCAAACACTTATTAATATATAGTACTTACTGTATGCCAAGAAGAATTTTAAGAGCTTTTTACAGATTGGTCCATTTCATCCTCATTATAATCTTATAAGATAGGTACCATTATTATTCCCATTTTACAGATGAGAGAAGCAGAGTCACTGGCTCAAGGTCTCACTAGTAGTAAGTGGCAAACCTACGCTTGAAATTAGGGAGGGCTACTGTAGAGTCTGTATTCTTAACTTTTCGTTGCTCTTGAAATTCTTCAGGGCTTTAATAAGAGGAGCGAGAGGAAAAAACATTTCACTCATATTTCAGCTCCTCAAATTAAAATCTCAACTCTGCCCTTAAAATTATTCATACATCTTAAATAAACAGCGTAAAATTCATATTTGAGTTTCACTTTCTAGGAGGGGGTTATATTTTTAGTTTCTCAAGTGGCCTTACAGAAAAAGCCATGAACATCTAAAGTATAGTTCTTAACCTTTTTATGGGGTACAGGTGCCTTTGAGACTCTGACAAAAACTATGAATCTGATCTCTTCCTTAAAAAAAAATGAAAATATGCATAGGCAAAAAAACCTGTCTATCATTTCAAGCTTCAGAGGCTCTTGGCTCACTGGAGCTCAGGTTAAGAACCACTGATCATAAATATGGTTCAACACACACGCATACACACACACACACACACACACACACGAAGATACACCCTTTCTGTAAACATCACCTGCCTCGGGAAGAACTTTCCAGCTCAGCACCTGCAGACAGCTGGTGGCCATGAGTGGTGGAGTCTGTCTGCATGGTCACGCTAACCAGTCACACTAAGGAGGGCTCTGGGGCCTGCTGGCGTGAAGGTTAAGACTGAACATACCATGAGAACCACCCACAAGTCTGCCTCACAATATGTGGAATAGGGGAGAGATGGAAGAGAACCTCCAAATCCTCATCATAATAAATCACAATGAATATTTAGTGTTTCCTATGTGTCAGGCACTGTGTTAAGCCTGTTGTATAGATTATCTCATTTAATCCTCACAACAAATGAGAAAACAAATGAGGAGACTTGTCCAAGATCACACAGCAAGTTGAAAAGCCAGGGTCATACTCAAAACAGACTCTAGAATAGACTCCAGAGCCTGTGCTCTTAAATTCTTCACTCTATACCTGTGTGTGTGCGTGTGTGTGTGTGTGTGTGTGTGTGTGTGTGTGTGTGTGTGTGCTTGGGGCTCTCCAAGGATAAAACTTGAGTTGAAGAATCAAACCAAAGGGGAGTTATCATGCAGCCTTCTACAATCTCACACACACCAAACTCATCCAAACAAACCCATCAATTTTATCGGTCTCTGAAAAAGCATTTGCTAAATTCTTTTAAATTCTTCTAATCCATGGCAAAAAATACTAAGCAAATAAACACATTTACACTCCATCATAGTGCATTCTACATCTAAGGAATATGTTCATTTCCTTTTGTGGTGAAGAATTTAAAAAAAACTTTTAAAAACTGTAAGTCCACAAAGTGCTATGTCTTGTTCATTTTGGATTCCCAAAGCCTGGCATAGTTCCTAGCTCAACATGTATCTAGGAACATTCAACAAATGAATGAGTGATACATTTTATCCAGAATTTGTCATTTAAAAATAAACATTAAAGAACAGCTATACCTAAAAACTGGTAGTTATGAAGTATCAAAGTTTTTTTAAAAATATGGAATTGTTTCACCTAAGTTTTGCAACTGTTTTCATATAAACCAAAGGCACACAGTCCCTATAACAAGCAGTCAGCAATTTATGACTTACAGTTTATGATCAGCAGCAACTCCTCCCCTTGTGAAGCAAATAATTAGCAGTACAGTACAATAAAGTTTATGGCAGCAAACAGGTTCTATCCAAAGTAATCTCTTAATACTGAACAGAGGTTTAAACAAAAGCACTTAAAAACATGAAGCCCTCCAAAGACTGAATACTGTCCCACAGTCATTTAAAAAAAAATCATTTTATATGAATTATAGTATCAGCTATACAGAAAAAAGGTTTGTGGAAAAGGCAAGGACCTACACAAACACCTACAGAAGTGGGAAAACCACAAGTAAAACTGAAATATCACGACTGTTCTCAATCTCATTCTCCTGGAATTCGAGACCTGGGTTCAAATTACGTTTAAGAAAAAACGTAAAAACTCATTTATGTGCAAGCCTAGGGCAAGAGCTACACCAACACAGACCTTCTACTCAGCGCAGCGAGTACAAGACCCGTCCACTAGGTGGTGCTCTCTACCCACTGTACCTCAGAGAACAGTACAGTACATCAAAACGACAACGGCCTGGTTTTAAGATGATTTGTCTCTTGAGGATAGACATTTGGTTTAAGTTTCCACTGCAAAGTTAAGGTTCTTAAGATAGGTCATGCAGATCAATTGCTCCTGTAATCTGAAACTCAAAAGAGCAAGTAATATCTAAACAAGGGGAGGGGGTGGCCCTGAGCTTATAAGGGTCTCTAGAAGCCAGGAGACAGTCAGCCTGGCTACCTCTAATCTCACCATCAAAACTGTTACCTTGTTCAGTTTCTGCTTCACATCAGCAAAGAGAATAGTAAAAGCAATTTCGAGTGGTACAAAGCAAGAACATACGTTCAACTTCTATAATGCTTGATAGATGCCAATAATTTACTTTGAACAGAGAACACTGCTTTGATAACATTCAAACCCCAAAAGTATAAGTGTTTTTACTCTATTCAAACTTATTTTTTCTCTGTTAGTAAGAACAAAAGCAAAGGAAGGAATGTTCATTTTATCACGAAACTCTAAGAGGATTCGGTAACAAGATACACAGCCTTGCCTCCAAAGTCATCTTTCAACTGAGTGAATGGGAATAAAATGCAGACAATGCTGGCCTCAACCAATAATACAGATGTCCAAATTCCAAGCAAAATCCAGGGCCTTGTTTCATCACTCCCTGTCTTCAAAAATATAGATTCCTTTCCCTCATTATGGTCTTCTTTGGAATAAATTAGGCATAAAAGTCAAAGTACTTCAGTACACATGGAAAAAAAACCAGAAAATATTTCAAGGAGTAAGTTACAAAACATTCTAACACTCTTTGCTTGAAAAAAATTAAAATGTAAAACTCAGTGCTTTCTAGAATTTAAAGAAACTATAGCAAATTGCTAACTAAGTTTTACAAAATAAAGACCTGTTTGATAAAAATTTATTGTTACTTAAGTGTTCAAAATAGCATAAAAGAACTAGTTTGTGATATAACATTTGCTAGAAAAAAAAAAATCTGTGTGTAAAATCAACTAGAAAAACAACAGATACGTCCTGAACAGTATATTACAGATGTTGATTTTGAGAATCAAATCATATCTTTTCATTCTACTTTTAAGAGTTATTGTTTTCCTTGGACACGAAAAATTTTAGGTCCTGTATTTGAGTTCAAAACTCGCTTTGAGAGCTTTAAATGTAAAACCAGCATACACAATTTAAACGCTTTTTAACAGTTCTTCAGATCATTAATTAGGTAAACCATTTAAAACACCACACATAAAAATTTCCTTTCCTATCACACCAATGAATTTCACTTAAAATCACATATTAATTTGTAAGAAAAGTTGTCATCAAAATGTAACAGTACTCCCCCCCCCCAACCCAAGCAAATATACATACACTTTTAAAGGACACACATAGTTGTGTACCAAAGAAAGGAAAGGAAAAGTTTACAATGTTCAAGAAATCCTTTGAAAGCTCTACAATACTAGTCAGTATCTGAACAAATGTTAGCAGGGCTACTATTTCAAAAGTGCCTATACGTAACTGGCAAAGCGATATCTTTCTACACTTATAGTATTACTACAGTAGAAAATAGACAAATCTCTCCAAGAATTGGTGTATAAGCAACTGAACATAACGTGCCGATTTGCAATTGTGAGGTCAATCTTATAACAATGAGATTTAAAGCAAATTTCAGATTACAGTTTTAAAACTTTATTTATACTCTATATTGTGGTACATTTCACTAATTAAACAAACTAAAATTTTCTCCCTCCTATTTTTTTCTCCAAAAGAGAGAATCTCTATATATGCTTATTTTGCTAAAAAATAGTTTAAATTTTATTAGAAACTAAGTATTTTGTTTTTTAAATGAAATATATAAATACATACATAATTTCTGTGTCCATAATTGGAAAGGAGCATTTTGGAAACTCCCATAACAATCACTAAAGATCTTAAAAACAAAACCAAAAAATCCCATGCATGTTGAAGAATTCACATTTAACCTTTATTTTAAATTACAGCCAAAGCCTTTGTTCCAAATCTACATAAATCACTGTTCTGTCTGAAAACACGTTTTTAGAGAAAACATTATTAGATGTTACATCTGACTTTAATAGAGTTTCCCATTTGTTTTTATATGTTTATTATCAAACTCTAATCATGATTTTCTCAAACTTATTTATACTTTCACACAAACTTCCAAAGTTTTCCCAACTTAAATAAAAACCCACAAAAACTGTGGGAAATGTTTCGCTTGAAAGATGAAAGCAAATTTGTCCAAATGCACATTTGCAATAATCAACGTTTACTTTTGTTGTTCAAACAGTCAGCTTATAGCACTTTGAATATCTGCATTCAACTTAATTTTTGTCTCTTAAAAAAAGAGGAGAAAAAGTAGTTTTCTTCTTTTCCCCTGTTTTGCTCTCAAAATATAAACTCATTTAATGCAAAGCATTCCTAGGATCAGGCATGTTTTAAACTACAAGCACATCTAGTCTCAACAGCATTGATATTACATACGAAATGCCATTTTTTCAAAACCTCAGTCTGAATATTTTATAAATCTAATTTCACCTTTCCCAGTAAAATGAGGATGTTTTAACTATAGTAAGCCCAATTAAGAATTTAGTAAATGCAAACAGTGAAAGAAATGGTACCATAATACTAATGTGGGAAAGAGGATAAGTATTAATTTCATTTACTACAAAAGTTAAGGATTTTTTTTTCCTTGAAGTATCTCTACTGTAGATTTTACATTACTTTATGAAAATATGACAAACCTTTAACCTGGTAACAATTTACCAGTTAACATTATCTACTGAAAGAGGAAGTACACTCTGGGTAAGTAAAACACTGGAAACTATTTATGCTGCCCTTGCTCAAAGCTACTTAGAAAACTGGGCTATGCATTTTTTAAAATAATCATTAAAAACAGCCTGGAGAGTATCTGTAATACAGTTAATCCACAAGCCCAGTGATGCGGTCTAATTCTAGAGACTGAACTGTGTCCTCAAAGAGGATCTAAGGCAACCACATGAGTTAAAGGTAATGAAACTAAGAAGAAATATTTCCTAATAGAATGAACATAAAGTTTGTATGACTGACAACAGAAAAGAATTTTTTTTACCATTAAAGAAAAAGTCTCCTGACAAGAGATTCTGGTTTTGAAGTATGTCACACCCCGGCTCCCCAGCCATGAATCCTAGTTCATTTTCTAAAATGAGGTCTATTTCCTGTAATTTTAGATATTTTAGAGTACAATTATTTTACATTTTTATGATGCCTTTGGGGTATCATTACAAATATTTTTATGTGTTTAAACTTAGGAAAGTAAAATTAAGTAATAGTTTCTCTTAAAGGTAGCTGTCAACTTTCTCCTGAACAAAAATCTTTGTTTTAAAGCAATCTAGAGATTTATATCCCTAGTAACCATAGAAATTAATCTTAAGCTTTAGGAAAAAATTGCATAAAATGCTCTTTATTTAATTAAAATCAGAGCTCTGTTCTCAGAAATAAGGACCTTCTTTTGAACAGAAAGAATTTTCCACAGAGTAGAATTGTTTTAATTCAAGGTGCACGCTTTGTGATAAATTAATCAAACACATTTTACTCTTGAATCTGTACGCATAGAAAGTTAAATACTTTGTTGGAAAGCATTTGCTCCAGGACTATATCCACTCAAAACTTTTCGTAAGAAAAGAAAGTGAAACACACAGCATCCAAACAGCATTTGTAGATTATCTAAGCGTGAGCAAGAAAAAAAGAGCAAAGAAGAGAACTTAACCATAACAATTAGGAGAATCACTCACAGTGGAACTCACTTTGTTTTTACTAGGAAACTAAAAATACCATTCGCCGTGCCTTAATATGAAGATCCATCAACACATCACAAATCAAATTTCATTTTATGACTATCACTTTCTATTTTGCATGCACTAAAATGGAGACATGCTCTCAATTGTGCTTATCACCAGATGACTAAGAAGTTTATTTCAGATTTAGGAACCAGGGGGAATCTACTATGCTCTGATCGCTGCTTTCCTCCCGATTGCTCTGAAAGAATGTGCGCATTTGAGGGATGGTAAAGACAAACTCCTCAAACATTGTAAAATGTCAAAGTTTTAAAGCCTTAGGAAATTCAGAATCTGAGGAAATCTGTATACTACCAAATCTGATCAGCTTTCGTGAGATTTAAAATTTGTAGCTTCAGGCTTTTCTCTTCATAATAAATAATTTAAAAAGTTAGTCACATTCTGATTCCTTTATTTTTTAAAAACTTGCATATTTAGAAACAAAGAAATTGCTGATCATGTCATAAAATAAATATTAAATATCTGTAAAGTGCTCAGACAGCATATTGTAAACACCAAATAAAGGCCAAACTACAAATATTTCTGCTTTCAGACAATCAAAGTCTTTGGAAAGGCCTAAAATAGGTGTTTCTCCACACAAGTTTAGGCGATGTTAAAAAGGTTAAACTTTCATTTCATCTTCTCTGAGCAACGCCACTTTTTGGAAAAAGCACAGGCATTTCCACGCCCCACTGTCCATGGCTAGTTTCACAGTCCTACAAAGGAAAGATTTACTAAGCCTAAGAGAATGAGAACAGCTTGGTACATGTAATGAGCTGCAGAATTCGGGACACGGAAGTGATGAGGAACTGTAAAGGGTGAGAATAGGTAGTTCTGTGGCTCATGCCTGTCATCCTAGCACTCTGGGAGGCCAAGGTGGGAGGATCACTCTGGCTCAGGAGTTCGAGACCAGCCAGAGCAAGAGCAAGACCCCATCTCTACTAAAAATAGAAAAATTAGCTGGGTATGGTGGCACACTCCTTGTAGTCCCAGCTACTTGGGAGGCTGAGGCAGGAGGATCTCTTGAGCCCAGGAGTTGGGGGTTGCAATGAGCTATGATGACACCACTGCACTCTAGCTGGGGCAACAGAGTAAGACTCTGTCTCAAAACAAACAAACAAACAAAAAAGGTAGTTCCCACTGTATTTAACTGACAACACAGCATGTTGACTTGGTAGTCCTAAAAACTATTTCTCCATAGTCAAAAAAATAATCAAACTTTTTTTGTTGGGTGGGGAGACAGGAATCAAGAATTTTGATTCAAATGATGCATCTTATCTTCATTGTAGGCTGCACACTTTTATAGCAATTCATCCTCAAATTAAACAATACATAACATGTGTCAATAAATTGTCACTTTTAATTCAAATTATAATAATCAATAATGCTCAAAATCTAAAAATGTATGCCAATGCGTTAATAGAAAATAACATTAATAATGGTTTAAAAATAATCTCAAAACATAATGGCATTTTGACAATTTTACAATACAATAGCAAAAACAAAATGTTAATGTTCTATTAGAAGGATAGTTGGAATATCTTAATTCCCCTCTGCTTCTGACCTTACACATACAAGAACTTGCAAAAGATATGGAAGCCTTATTTTCACAGGAAACACAAGAACTGGAAAGAGGTTTGTGGGCTTTCAACCACACATGGTTTGAATGTTTTTAACTCTTTTCCCTCTTGTGCAAGAAAAATCAACAAGGTAAATATATATTCTTTTCCTGTACCTCCTTAACCCCATATCCCATGCTGGTCTCCTTTAGGATTTTATGTCAAAAGCTTTACACTGGAGTCAGGTAATCTTGGTCTGCAAAGTTGTTTTGAAGGTTAAATAACATATCCGTAAGTACGGTGAGGTGCCAGAGAATGCAAATGCTATGAAGTAAACTCTAAGAATAATCACAGTGGTAAATAGTATTTATTAACCATCTATTCGTACATGGTATAGAATGGGTTTCTGTATAAAGTCTGTATCTGGGCTCATAGTATGCCCTTGGGCAAGTCACTTCTCTATGCTTCAATCCTTGCTTATAAAATGAAGGGATTGCATTCCCTAATCCCTAGGGTCTAGGCCAGTTCCAAGAATTCCACTGCTTCTTGCATTTTACTGAAAACTGAATGTTGTATTTTCAAGAGATTTTTCATATGCAAGTCTTATGAATACTGTACTTCATTTACATGCGAAAAGATTTAGCATTTTTTCTGATTACCTACTACATTACAGAGCATATGCCATATTTCATATCTCATTTAATCTTTAAAACAGTCCTCTAGTATTATCACTTCTCCCATTTTATAGGTAAGAAAATTGAGGCACAGACATGCTAGCATTAGTATTCAAACCTAGATCTGTCCAGTTAACTACCCATGTTCTTTCCACACATCATGGGCTTGTCCCTGACGCAAAATAACAACGACATATTGAATCAAGCGCCGCGTAATGTGTAAAACACTGCACTGGGCACTGTGTGGGATGCGCATAGGAGGTAGGAAGCGTCTCCTGCTCCGTGGCACCTGTCTTACAGAGCTACACCAGAGAGCTTGTGTCTTTAATTGCCAAAGGCCATTAGGAGCCCTACAGGTGCCAAGAAATCAAGGAAGGGAGACTTTTGACCTTGGAAGCAGAAGAAGTGGTAAGATTTGATTAGGCTCATGTAGGGCCCTGTAAAATTTATTTATCTTCCCCTCCCATCTCCAAAAGCTCCCCAGATGATTCTAATACAGCAGTCCCCAACCTTTTTGGCACCAGGGACCGGTTTCATGGAAGACAATTTTTCCATGGCGGGGGTGCAGGGCAGAGGTGAAGCTTGGGACCGGGGGTTGGGGACCACAGTTCTAATGCACAACCAGGGTTGAGAACCACTGATGTAGATGGCAGAGGAAAGTGGCTGAGCATGGACTGTGGACTCAGACTGCCTGGATCTAATACAGGCTGACATTCATGAGCTATTTGGTATCTTTGCCTCAGTTTCCTCATTTATAAAATGGGAGGGATAATAGTACATACCTCATAGTGTACGTGAGAGTGAAGGGGCCTAGAAAAGTGACTGGTATACTCAGTAAGTACTATGCCAATGTTGAAAGGCCTCAAATGCCCAGTGAAGCAATTTCTGTAAGCCAATGGTGTTAAAATGTTCTCTTACAAATGGTGACACAAGATGGCAGCTTTTCTTCTTTCTTTTATATTTAAATTGTACAGTTAAATGCAAAAAAAAAGAAAAAAAGGATAATCTTACGTTAGTTCATCTCCAGCTTCCCTCATCCCCAGACCAATTTTTTTTATTTTTATTTTTTTTGAGACAGAGTTTTGCTCTGTCGCCCTGGCTAGAGAGCAGTTGTGTCATCATAGCTCACAGCAACCTCAAGCTCCTGGGCTCAAGCGATCCTCCTGCCTCAGCCTCCCAGTAGCTGAGAAGACAGGCTGTGCCACCATGCCCAGCTAATTTTTCTATTTTTAGTAGAGATGGTGTCTTGCTCTTGCTCAGGCTGGTCTCAAACTCTTGGCCTCAAGCAATCCTCCTGCCTCGGACTCCCACAGTGCCAGGATTACAGGCATGAGCCACCACGGCTGGCCTCAGACCACATTTTTAAACAGGAAAAGGACACAATAAAATTCATTTTTAGGCCAGGCGTGGTGGCCTAAAAGTTAAGTTTTTTTTTTTTTTTAAAGGAGGTTCTTACAGTATCCTAGTGAAAAGAAATGGAATAAGTTAAAATGCATATGAGCGTTCAAAATAGAATGGCAGAGCAATGGTATTATCTGTCCATATTCACACTAAGGGCTCTAAAAATTACTCATGTCTGAAATATTGGGAAGGTAAATGAGAACAGCTATGATTATCAGATAATGCACTTTTTTATCCTATAGTTGAATTACACTTCCTTAAATAATGTACTTTCATCAAGAGCTCTTTGGCATATACACTTTGAAAAACAAGATTTCTCTTTCTTCATTTATTCTTTACATTCCTAAGAGAAAGGTAAAGCAAATAATAAGATTTTCCATTTATTTTTCATTTTAATTTTTTTTAACAGACCAACCTGACCAAGCCAAGGATTTTCCACTTAAAAATGAAGACACTGAGAGTCAGAGGGACTTGCCCCAAGGCCACCACTTAGGTGAGATGAACACTAATTTCATAAGTTAGCAACCCCAGTGGTGAGGTGAGAGAAAGAGGAGAGACCTTGGCAGCAAAATGCATCAGTCTCCAAAAATCACTGCAGCCTCTCGCATCCTGATGACCCCGTCTCTGAACACGGCCCAGCGAGATCCCGTGGCTGAAGTTCCCGTGTCTTGGCTAAGAGGACACCACTGTCCTCTCAGGCTAAGACCTCACAGTCGAGCGCTGCCTCCTGCTGAACCACCACAGCCGGTCACCATCAAGTCCCGCAGAGTCTACATTGTTAAGGGCTCCTAAATCTACCCCCTTTGCTATCCCGTCAGCCTCGCCCTTGGATTCCTCACTGGTGCCCCTTTCTGATCCAACATCCATCCTCCCACGCCACCTACCAAGCTTACACAACCGCCCGTACTACCAAGCTTACACAACCATTCGTGCTAGGGAGGAAAAGCTGAGTCCCGGGATATTTGTGCTATATTTAAATCAGTAGCTTCTGCATGTCATTCTCAAGCCTCACTCAGGATGCTGCCTATCCAACTGTGGTAGAAACACTGACCTGTTCTCTTTAATCCTTTCCATGCTAAATGACTGCTGCACCATGCGTTTGTGAAGAAAAAAAAACTACCACCAGTCACATTACACCATGGTGCCGTGCAGGAGACTAAAATCTTGTGAGCCTTAAGAACTTAGGATGCAAAAAACAGAGATGCCTGAAATAGCTAGAGAAAGCGTGTGGAAGCATTGACTTCCACGCCTTTTCCAGCAGGCAGAAAGAAGGTTCTTTTATAATGTCAAGACGAACTAGCCTGTATCTAAAGAGGACTTAACTAGAGTGCCTAGACTATGTAAGGATTGGTTTCTCCGTGTTTTTCACAGAATGAATTCCACAAAACCAGCACTTCAACTAGAGCAGTTTCTGAAGATGATGGCTCAGAATCTGGGCCCTAGATCGGCTGTACAAGCAGGTAATCCCTGACACTTAGTTGAGAGGACATCGCCTGGACTCCCCCTCAGGCTGCAGAGTCAGAGCAACTGTGAAGACAAGATGACTTCTCCAGACCCCAGTTTCTGCACAAGAAGCCTCGTAGGTAGGGCTTCAGGATGACTTGACCTCCGATTTACTCTCAGAGGCTCAAGCTGAATTCCCAAGATTATCAGACAATATGCTGATGAGGAGCACAAACTTCCATTTTCTAAAATGCTTATAATGCACCATCAGTGGAGAGAGATGAGAAGAAAAAATGTCGTCATTCAACTCAATAAGCACTGACTGACCAGGTCTGAGAACTGTAACATGTTATTTTATTATTCTGTGATTAAAACAAAAAACATCAATGGATAAACACCTATTTGCTCATTCAATAGCATTCATGTAACACTACCACCAGGCACAGCCTTATACTGTCCTACAAATATTAACTCATTTCATTCTCATTAATGACCTTATAAGGTTGTTATTATTTTACACGTTTTTATTTTACACCCATTACCCCTATTTTACACATGAAGAAACCAAGGCTCAAAAAAGTTAAGCACTGTACCAAATGTCACTTAGCTAATAAGGAGCAGAACTGGATTAAAACCCAGTTAATCTGGCTCCAGAATCTTTGCTCCTAACTACTGTCTATATCGCTTATCATGCTATCACTGCCTTGAACACAAATTATAAGATCTGCCAATTAAAACATGTGTTCACTTGTCCTCAGAATCACCTTGTCAGTTCTTCCTAAGATATATCAACTATAACGAGAACAAATTTGTTCTGTTCTTGCAGAGGTAAACTAACATCAACTTTATCTTCTAAGACACAAGAATATAAGAAAACAGTATGTTTCTGGCCAGCAGTAGTGTATTCACAGGTGCTAACACCTGAAGGTATACGGTATCCGTCAAAGAGAGGTATGAAAGTGGGTAGATGCTGTGTTTTCCTACTTACTAAAAAAATACCACATAAGACTTTAATAACAATATTAATCAAGAAACTCAAACTTGATCACTCTTTTCTAGAAAAGGGGAATTATACCGCAGGACCTCAGTGCATAGTCGTTCACCAGAAATTTACAGCTTATTTACGTATGTCTTCCCTAAAGTTTGAAGTTTTTGTTTTTAGAACAATTTTTCTCTGGAGGGAAGCACTCCCAGCAAAAAGAAGCAAATAGATTTGCAGTGCCTCTTCTACTTCTTTGTAAAAAAAGTACCAGATAACAAGACCAATGATGATAATGAACCCCAAATAATAGTATGACTGCCTATATATCAGAAAGGTCTCCCTATTAGACTTGCTATACCTTAAAACACTTAATCTGTGTTTTTTTTCTTTAATCCTTAGCACAATGACTGGCACATAGTAGGAACTCCACAAATATTTATTGAATAGGTAAATAAAAGTACATGTGTTTGTACTATCTATATCATTGGTCCAATCCAAAATCAAAGACTTCATAATCTCTTCAAAGAAAACGGTTCCATGATACTAATTTACAAGTATACAAGACCATTGTCAGAACGAAACCGTCAGCTAAGAATACAGGCAGTCAGGACATTTAAGGAATATAATAAAGAGTTGGATTATATCCATATAAGCATAAATTAGTAGCCCATTCAAAAATATTAGGCAAATAGCAACGCAGTTTAAGTTTTACGAAAAAGATCTGGGTTTCCTATTAGACATGAGAGAGAGAGAGAGAGAGAGAGAGATGTGGACGGTGAAAGAGGCTGAACACTAGGAAGACTACAGAATTTTCTTCTCTGAAGGCCTCTAAGAATAAGTAAGACATCACCTATTTCATAGAGTCTAGGATTATTTTTGCAAGAAGACAGAAAGTTCACCTAGACAGCATAACCTAGCTCTACAATTCCTTGGTGATAGCCTATGAAACAAAATATACAACTAAGCCAAAAAGTCAAATGAAGAAGGTAAAAGTGCCACTTCTTAGCAGGGGGAATAACAATTTGAGGCTGCATGAATTTACATAAGACAAACATCTCAAAAATTTATCCCAGTGCCTAACAAACTTTCCTTAAAAGATCTGTTCTTTCAAATTAAAAACAGTAGCTTTATTAATGCACAACCCATTTCAAATTTGAAACACAACTCTAAGTCATACCTTGTGGAATGGAAAGCCATAATTGTAATGTGGAACGAGACCAACAGAAATCAATATAAGAAACGTGAAGTAAGTAAATACACTTTTTTTTTCATGGGGTTAGTATAAAACGTATGAAATTACAGTAGTAAGAAATTATTAATTTGAAATTATAAAGTAGAATTGAGGATTTCAAAATACTCATAGATTTTTCAAAGAATTCTGAAGGCAAAGAAAACCATCCTGTGCTCTGGAAAAGCTTACCTTTTAGAAAAACAGCATTTAATTGGCACAGTTGCTTGACCATGTTGTACTGCACAGAAACAGGAATACGAATCCCACCAAGCCCAACACTGATTAAAGTATTTTCAGATTGATAGGTATTCACTTGCTGGCTTCTATACAAACATTCATTATTTAAAGCTAACCCAACTTAATTATTAAGCCTGAACCAGTGAGAACAAGAACTGCATCAAGTTACTGATATAACAGAATACTCTGGCAAGCGTATTTATGAAAATTTCAACAATCGCTGGGCAGAATGTCACCTTCCAGTCAGAGGAACTAACTAGTAGGCACCCTAAAATGTTTGCTAAATGAAAGAATAGGGGAAAGTTCATTCAAAAGGAGAAAATAGCTTTTCAAATTTATTTTTTTCCAAATAAAATGACTGCTGATTAAAACAGCTACTGGTGGATTTTACCCCACTGCTCAGCATCCAGGAGGGTCACTGTCCCTCATACTGGGATCATCACCATGGGGGTGATGTAGGGCAGCTGTGTTTGACTATGTGAGCATAGGCATCAGAGAACATGTATCTATGATCCTATTGTCAATGGGATTTTAAAATGCATTTTCTATCATTTTGTATCATGAAAAAATTTACCTCTTCGATTACATTTAAAATTTCTTTTTTATAACCTTATTTTTTGCTTGTAGTGGAAAGTTTATGAAATATGCAAAATGTAAAGGAAATAAAATCAGCTCACAATAACATCTAGATATAAACTTTTTATCACTGTATTACTTTCCATTCTATGCATATATAGTCAGCCCTCCACAACTATGGGTTCCGCATCTGCACCTGTAGATACACCAACCTCAGATGGAAAACAATAAAAAAAAAAAAAAAAAAAAGGATGGTTGCATCTGTACTGAACATGTACAGATATTTTTCCTGACATTATTCCCTAAACAATACAGTATAACAATTGTTTACATAACATTTATGTTGTATTAGGTATTATAAGTGATCTAGAGATGATTTATGGGAGGATGTATAGGTTATGCGCAAAGTCTACACCATTTTACATCAGGGCCTTGAGCATCTGTGGACTTTGGTATCCACAAGGAGTCCTGAGCCAATCCCTGACAGATACCAAGGGACAACTGCATATCCTTCATATAAGTGAAACCGTATTATATGTGCTTTCTATATTCCACTTATTTTACTTAACACCATGATGAGTACTTGCTCGTGTAATTAAAAATTCTTCTAAAAAATTACCTTTAATGGCTATGTAACAACACATTGTTTAAACTTACCATAATTTAACTATTTCTCTATGTTAGACAGCTAGGTTGTTTCTTCTGGTTTTTCACGAGGATAAATTATGCTGTAATGAACATCTTTTTGCTAAACCATAACAGAGTACTTTTGTACATCAAACCTTTGTCTGATTTTGTAATTCTTAAGATAAAATTTTTATTATTAATTATTATAATTTGGCCTCACATAGTCAAACATAGCTGGAAACAGAAAGTCTTAAAAGAGGAATTACAAAGTAAAAAGTTAGAAACATTTTAAAATCTTGACACATGTTGCCACATGGCTTCCTGTCTGCCTCACAGCACAGCTCCAGGCCTCCTAGGCTGGCAGGCCACACTCAGGAACAGAGCTGCCAATCCTACCTCCTCCTCTGCCTGTTTAGAATGACTGCATTTTAAAACAATAAACAACATGATTATCCTAATGCAATTAAACCCAATCCTTTCACCTCAAGTTAGTGATCTTTTTCTCTCTACAGAGCAAAACAAGACCTCCGTTTCCTCATCTGGAAAATCAGGGCAGCCAGACTAAAGGACCTCTCTGGAGTTCTAGCATTTTGTGATTCTTATCTTTTACTGAGAAGACACCAAGTGTTTAGGTTCACAGGACACTAAGAGAAGAATAAAACTGAACCTACTTACTTAGAGCCATTCAGCTGTTATTCAGTCTTGCTTCTTCCAGGATCAGATCATGAGCAGTAACTCTGCAAATTAGAAATACTAAAATACGACTGCCATACTGCTTTATAAAAAGAAAGATAACATTTCACTTCTGGTATTTAAATAAATAGCCTAGTTTTTGATTCTCAATTCAGGCTCCATTAAAACTAGATGAAACAGCTGGAAATTCTGATTCAAAATTATGACTTCACGGAAAACCAGATGCTATATTAAAGATAAGGTTTCCGGGAGAAGTGTAGCATTTTAAAAGGCAATCCAAAGTCTGTATTCGATTTTCAGCAGAAAAACAGAAACCTCCAGGATAGTCCTAAGCATTAAGAGTCTGCACATTAACAGAAAGATGAAGCTGCCAATCTGCAGTTAATATTTCTTACCAGCAATATAACCTACTTATTGGTACACACACGAAGACCTCTATTAGGCGTAATATATACCTAAAAGTATCTGCCAGATACCTCAAAAGCACTGTAGGCAAGAAGAAAACACATGACAACACTATTTTTTTTAATCTTGTGAAAATAAGATTAGTATAAAAAGTGCTAAAAATACCCTTAGCACTGTTTTACCTGAGAATTTGAGCAGAACCTTATTACTTGAAAAATACAAAAGTTACCTAAAACAATGCAAATGGGAAAACAGAGAAAAAGAATTTAGGGAAAGTGGCCATTATTATTAAGTTAGCAAGAAGCTGCTGAGTCAGTAAAAATTTTATTTGTAAAAGAATATTTCTGTTTTTGAAAATTAACTTCATAGCATAAAAGTCTATTCGGGAATAATAACATTTTCCCTTTTAGATCTTTTCAAAGGAAACTGAAAAAGTTCATAGATTTGGAGTCAAATTTTACACAAATTTTTCTCTGTATTCAATATCAATAAAGAAAAACACTTTATTGAGTTCTTACTAGTTGCCTTGAGCTGAGAAAACTGTGGTTGAAAAAACAAACCCATAGCTCTCTGCGCTGTTGCAGATTTCGGCAGCAGCCCACACAGCAGAGGGATGGGTACCCCCCGCCCAAAGAGGAGGCCCAGGTGCTCCTGGCACACGCAATGCTAAGGGAATGGCTGTCTAGATCCTCGACTTCCATCTATTTCAACAAAATTAACAGAGGATCCGAGCTGTCATCTGACAGATGACTAAAAAAAAATGTTGATGACAGTTTTGTCATGTAACTCAGAGGAAGTTCTATGAACTAAGTGGAATGGCAGTGGTATAACAAAACTTCTTTTTTTATCTACTTATTTATGTAAACAAGTTTTCTTAACTCTTATGTCCATAAAAAAATGAAAACTAAGAACGTACTTGATATTGAACGCTGTCACATTCTAAAGAAGGTAATAGTCATCAACTTGCACACAACCTGTATAGAAAAAAAATGAACCTATCTACTGTTCTGAGAGGGTTTTCTGATAAAATAATGTATTTTTTGTTTTAATCCATGTGCATAAATAATAATTGCAAAGGTAACCTAACACAGAACAACTCAACACACAACACTTAGAATCTTTTGGTAACCATTGGAAATTTTTTAAAAATTAAATTTCAACTTGCATACCTACTTTTGTTGTATAGAAGTATGTTAGAATGACCAATAAAAGATTTCCAAGCATAAACAGAGATAGGATGTTATGTGGGGAAAGTGAAACGGAAATACGAGTTCAAGGAGAAAAAGAAAGGTTGTAAAATTCACGACTGTAAAGTTTTTTCAAGGATTTTTTTTCAACAAACAATGATGGACATAAAACATGGCATTCAGATTCCATGGGATACATTTAAAAGAGTAATTAAATTTCACTTTAAAAAGGCGAAAGATTTATGCAATCTGAAGAGAAACCAGAATATGACTTTAAAATGTCAAGTTTTGTAGTACATTGGAAATCATATCCTTTGCAACTATTTAAATTTATGATTAAAATATATATTAATAGATGTCAGCTTGAAATACATATGTGAGAAGTTAACTAGTTTTTTCAAAATTCTTTTAGGGGATACATGAACAAAAATGTTTAAAGGTCATGTGTTTACAATCTTGATAAGGAGAAAAACACTAAACATGCATTTACAAATAAAGTCTTACGAAGCAAAAACATAGGGATACTATGAGAACACAAATAGAGGCGTCCAACCTAGTCTGGGGGAGGGGCCAGAGAGTTTTTGCCACTAAGCTAACCTCAAGAGGGTAAGGACTGCTTCTGTCCTGTTCACTCTTACATCCCAGGGTACAGAAGAAATGAATGAAGTGATGTTTGAACTAATAAAGAAAGAAAGAAAGAAAGAAGTTGGCCCAGCAAAGAGAATAGGGAAAAGTGTTTCAGACAGAGGGGACAGCATATATAAAGGCTATGAAGTAGGAGGAGAACATAAAATGTTCGAGGAATCTGCTAGATCATACCATGCTTTATAATCTATTATATATTAGAAATTTATTTATTTTTCCTAAAGAGATAACTGGAAGGAAATGTTTTAATCAGGGAAGTAACAAAATCAGGTTTACTTTTGATATTTGGTATCTTTCAGAAAAAAAAAATGTTACCAATCAGTAAGAAGACTTAATTAATTAATTCATCCATCCAACCATTAAATATTGATTAAATATCTGTTATGTGTCAGATACTCTATTAGACACTTAGGATATAGGAGTAAACAGATAATAAATCTCCAATAACAACTTGTAGCTCACCAAGAAGTATTTATTTAAGAGAATGAAAAGATAGTCTAAATGGGAGACTAAGAAGAAATGTCTGCAAATCACATATATGACAAAGGACTTGTATACAGAATATATAAAGATGTCTCAACTCAAAACTAAGAAAACAACTCAATTAAAAATGGGCAAAAGACTTGAACAAACACTTCACTAAAGAAGGCAAATAGGCATATGATAGATGTTCAACACCATTAGCCATTAGAGAAATGCTAGTTAACAATGAAATTAACTTCTCACCTATTAAAATAGCTAAAATAAAAATTACTGACAATACAAAGTACTTGCGAGGGTGTGGAGCAACTGGAACTCTCATATTGCTGTTGGGAATACAAAATGGTACAGTCACTTTGGAAAACAAGTTAGCAATTTTTATTTTTAAACAACAGCTTACCAAGATCTAATTCACATAGCACACAGTTCACCATCTAAAGTGTACAATTCCACAGTTTTTTGGGAATATTTACAAGTTGTGTAATCATCACTCCAGTCAATTTTAGAACATTTTCATCACCCCAAAAGACCCATACCTATTAGCAGTCACTCCCCATTTCCCCCAACCCTCCCAGAGCTAGGCAACCAATCTACTTTGTGACTCTATGGATTTGCACATTCTCGACATTTCATGCACAGCTGCTCCTTGACTTACAGTGGGGTTATGTCCCAATAAACCCATTGTTAATTGAAAATATGCATTAACTGCATTTAATACAGCAGACTAAGCCTAGCCTACCTTCAATGCGCTCAGAACACTTATATTAGCCTATGGATGGGCAAAATCATATCCAAAAAATGCTCGCAACACAGTACATCATGGAGTATAGGTTGTTTACCCTTGTGATCGTATGGCTGACTGGGAGCTGATGCTCAGCACCATGAGAGAACATTGTACTGTGTATCACTAGCCTGGGAAAAGATCGAAGTTTCTAGTGAATGCAGATCATTTTTGCAGCACTGTAAAGTTAAAAAGTTGCCCCTTGAACCTGTGTAAGTTGGAGACCATCTATAAATGGAATCATACAATATGTGGCCCTGTGTGACTGGCTTTTTTGACTTAGCATGTTTTCAAGGTTTATCTACATTATAACATGTATTAGTACTTCATTTCTTTTTACTGCCAGATAATATTCATTGTAGGGATATACATTTTATTTATCCATTTATCAGTTGATGGACACAGATTATTTTCACTATTTAATCATTATGAATAATGCTGCTATTAACATTTACATATAGGCAGTTTCTTATAACATTAAACATACCCTTAGCATATGACCTAACAATCTTACTCCTCGGTATTCTCCCTAGAGAAATGAAATTTTATGCTTACACAAAAACCTGTACACAAAATTTGTAGCAGCTCTTTTCATAATTGCCAAAAACTGGACACAACTCAAATGTCCTTCAACCAGTGACTGATAACCGCAGTACCTTTATATAATGGAATACCACTCAGTAATAAAGAAGGCAGGAATTACCGATACACACACATCATGAATGAATCTCAGAGGCATTATTCTGACTAAAA
The DNA here is from genome assembly GCA_004363605.1 of Indri indri. Lineage (NCBI taxonomy): Eukaryota > Metazoa > Chordata > Mammalia > Primates > Indriidae > Indri > Indri indri. The sequence continues at coordinate 23,039 of RJWJ010005064.1, read as the reverse complement.
GAAGTCAGTTTCAAAGGGTTACATACTATATAATTCCATTTATATGACATTCTTAAAACAAAATTATAGCAATGAAAAACAGTTTGTGGGGTCAGGGGAAAGGGTACAGCTACAAAAGGACAGCACGAGGGAGTTTTTTGTGGGTATGGAACTGTTCTGTGTCCTAATTGTGGAATGGTTATACAACACACACACACACACACACACACACACACACACGGTAGTCTCCCCCCTTAATAGCAGGGAATACATTCCAAGACTCCCAGTAGATGCCTGAAACCGCAGATAGCACTGAATCCTATATATACTATGTTGATTCCTATACATACATACCTATGATAAAGTATAATTTATAAATTAGGCACAGTAAGAGATTAAAAACAATAATACAATAGAACTCATAACAATATACTATAATAAAAGTTATATGAATGTGGTCTCTCTCTCAAAATATCTTATTGTACTGTACTCACCCTTCTTGTGATGATGTGAATGATAAAATTCAAACCACAGTTGAACAACAGGTAACTGAAACTGTGGAAAGCAAAACCACAGATAAGAGGAGACTATTGTATACAAAATGTTAAATTCAGAGAACTGTATCTGAAAAAAAAAAGGTTGCTTTTATTGTTTGTTAATTTATAAATAACATTTACATTTTTTAAAAAAGCTAACTAAAAAGATGCACAATGAGTCTTCTAGCACCTTATGTTCCAGCCTAGAAAGTCAGCATTCCATAGTTAGCATGTGCTTACCAGCCACTGTACCAAAGAGCTGACCTCAGAACAAAACACTTGGCCATCCTAACACAAAAGTAAAAGGTATTTTGAGACCAAATATAGGATGTTTTTATTTAAATACTAGCTGGCCTTCCATTACCGCTCAGGAGAATTATTAATCATCATTAAATAATGAATCATGCTGACACTCCCCCTGGTGCATAAGACACTGAAGTGCCCATGTGAAAAGCACCTGCTTTTAGGACTTTCAACCTGGGGCTCATATCTTAAAACAACTGTTACTTTGTTTTTCGTTTTTGTCTGTGGTGTCTTTAAGTCTGTCATATGGGCCTCACCATATTCCCCACTTATGCTTCTCTGGAATATAACAGCCTATCTCTTTGGACTCAAACTTCTTGCCTCCCATTTATGCTACAGAGCCTATATTTTACTTGAGACCATCCCCAAAATTTGGTGAAAATTTCGGAGTTTTTGTGTTGTACTCAGAAACACAAAGAAATGTCACTTTAATTATTTATACACACACACACACACACACACACACACACTCACATATATAGTTTGTTACTCTGAAGCAAAGACTGAGCCCAGAGCATAAGGAGATCAGGGTGGTAGATCCCAAAATGTCAGGATTATTCTCAAGTCAACAAGAAAGATGGTAACAAAAACTGAATTGAACTTGGAATCATAAGACCCCAATTTGAATCATCATGACTCTGCTTACAATCTCACCAGATTCTAGGCAAATAATAAACAGAAAATATATGAAATATGTTAAAAATAACATACAGTAAAAAACAATAATATGTGCGTTAATAAAATATGCTACATGGTGGTAAGTGTTATAGGGAAAAAAGCAAAGTAGAGCAAAGTAAGGGAAATCTAGGTAGAGTGTGGAAAAAGAGGTGAATTCTAATTTTCAACAGGGTGGTCAGGATGGCCTCACTGAGAAGATGACATGTAAGAAAATGTTTGAAGGAAGGGATGTAAGAATTAGTCAGGCAGCTATCTGGGGAAAAGCATTCCAAGAAGAGGGAACAGTGAGTACAAAGTCCCTAAGGCAGGTGCGCACCTAGCACGTGTGATGAACGCAAGAAGACGGAGTGACTAACAGACATCCAAGCAGAAATGTTAGGTAGGTAGACATCTGTAGGTATCTCTAAGTGTAGAGTTTGAAAGAGAAGTCTGAGCTGGAAATTTAAATGTGGCAGTTACTCGACTACGGATATTATTAACACAGTTATGGGGCTGGAGGAAATCACCACTCATCATTTTGTGAACAAACATTTTAATGAGTATCTTCTATGCGTCAACTGTACGCTAAGGAAAGAGAGAAAGAGAAACTCAGCCTCACAAAATACTCTGCTAGTTTAACCCTAGTTTAACCAGAGCAATGAGGGAAGGCAGAGGAAAGAAACTGAGAAATCATCCCCAGTCATAGTTTTTAAAAAATTAGTCAAAGAAAGTTAGAAAAATATAAAAGATTTTGTGTAAAATATGGATAATCTTAACTCTGGTTCTTAATCTAGGTGATTACTTGCAGGACCCTGCTGAATGTCTCAGATCCTCATTGTCAAGTCATGGACTAACAGTCTTCTCATCAGTTTGTCCATCCAGAAATCTGTGCCACAGCTTGAATGTGGGTTGGGAGATGAATCAAAGAAGAGCTCTGCTTGCCCAGTCCACGTTACAGCAGACATGGCAGCTCCTTGTGCCGGCAACATTTTATCAAGGCCTTGAATAAGAGTATTGTTTTGTTCCATGTAGTTGAACACTTGATTTTTATCATAGTTATTCCTAAAAATGGTGATTTCATCCCTGATATACAAGTTGAGTGCAGATCTTACAAGTTGAATGTAAATCTTACAAGAAGTCTTAGGAAGGGCCGCATAATGTTGACGCAATCCTAGTAGCAATTTATGAATAGCCTTTGCTTCGAAAGTTTAGAATATGTGTTGTTTAGTTACCCAAGACAGCCTACAAATGTCTATCTGAACCTGTATGGTGGGCAAACCAAAAGTCCCTCTAAATCTAGGTGATGGGATATCTGTACACTACGTCAGTTATAAGCTGAAAAATCTTAAATACGTACCAACCACCAAACAACACTCACAATTAGTTTATATACATACCCCTAGGTTAGTTAAGGTCCTCTTGAACAGAAACAAATTCTAGCTAGCTTTCCAAAAAAGGGGGAGGAGAGATTTCAGTAGATACCAAGGTAATATATTAAGGATGGGTTAAAATTCAGAGTTTATCAACTTAAGCCCTATAGACATTTTAGGCCAGATAATTATTTGGCGGTGGGGGGTGGGGGGGAGGGGGAGTGGGGTGGTGTCTAAGGGAAAGCTATCTTGTACATTTGAAGATGTTTAGCAGCATCCCTGGCTCCTATCCACTAGATGCCAGTAGCAGCCTTCTAGCTGTGACAACCAAAAATGTCTCCAAACATTGGCAGATACCTCCTGGAGGCAAAACGGCCCCCGGTTAAGAGCCACTGGTTTAAATGATCAAAACATGGAAAGGGCAAAGATACAGCTGGGCCTTTGAAACAACTGAAACCAGATATTTAAAACTCCTCTTGGAAGGCCACATGAAGACAGAGGCAGAGATTGGAGTTATATAGCCAACAGAAGCTGGAAGAGTCAAGGCAGGACTGTACCCTAGAGCCTCCAGAGGGAGTATGGCCCTGACAACCGGCAACTTGATTTTGAACTCCTGGCTTCCAGAAATGTAAGAGAATAAGCTTCTGTTGTTTAAAAATAAAATAACAGTAAAAATAAAACTCCTCTAGAACTCCCTTAATTTCTAATTCTTATTTTCTTTGCAATTTTAGCTTTAATTCTCTCATTGCAGCTTAGCAAAGAAAACTGGCCACCAACAGCTCCTGAGTTTGGTTTGTTGAAATCCAGGTCTCTGGACAAAGAATGACTCTTTTTTTTAATTCCAATTTTAAAAAAAACCTAGGGAAGGATGCTGATTGGGCTGTTTGAGTTTGGTATCTAACCTTGGTCTGTGACCTATAGGGTAGATGATGTTAGGGAAATACAGCAGCTTCTGCTGAAACCACCCGGTCGAAGTCAGAGGTGGGGTTAGTTCCCAAAAGGAGGAAAATGCTATTGCTGACAGAAGGGTGGTTTGGGGACAAAGAATAATAAGTATCCACAACCATTTAATACTGACTAATGAGAGAGGATCCAAAGGGTCTCTCAAGTTCCTAGTTAGGAAGGTTAATCTTTTGCCTTCTCTGTGAAGATCTTAAGAAGCATTCAATAAAAGCTAATTATGACAACACTTCCAATATGGGGACAAGAAGAAGGTAAGGCACAACATACAGCAAATAGCCAGGACATTAACAGTTCTTCATAATATTGACCTCGATTTGCTTTTTTTACATTTGAGGCCTGTTTGCAAGTTAGGTACTCTGAGAAGCATTTGAGTCCATTGGGAGACTACTGTTAATTTTTGGATAAATGGGCAGAGTACATATCTATGCTTGGAGGTTTTTTTCACTGATATATTTTAAAGCGAATTTCTGGATGACACATTTAAGTAATCCACAGATGAAATCTGGGAATATTACTACCATATATTGCTCACAGTCACATACGACAAAGGACTGACAGTTGGTATGCTTCGTGGGCTACTAACAAAATATACCTTTAACACGAGACTCTGCCTCAGTCAATGGAAGACCATAATTGAATAACCATTGCTCAATTTGTGGGCTAACAGAAAACCAAATGTTTGCCTTGAAACTCTCCAACTGGGCTCAAGAATAAAATCTAGGAATATGATAATATACATATCAAATAGACATGAATGTACCCGATGCAGAACTTAAAGAAAGCAGCAATCTAATTTAAGAATTTTTAAAACTTTGCAAAGACTAAGTGGAGGTACTACACAGGAAACCCTTCCCTGGTTCTCTCTTTGGCAAATCCCAGAAATTATGTTCTATGTTAATTAAAGAAGCACCTGTACTTTGACCCTGGAGATCAGACAGAGCTTTCACCTGGATCTTAACTCTCAGCTTTGCCTTGGGCCAGCTGGAACTCATAGGAATTTCCCAATCAGGAGCTATCTTCCAGTAGAAAGTAGACTCAAGCACCTGATTATAACTTTATCCCAGAAGCAGCACTCATTTATCCGGTCAGGAGCCAATCATAATCAAAGGACAGAGAAAAATGTTTGAAGAAGTAAAGGAAAGTGGGGAGGATTTCAACCTGCACAGTCATTTCAATCTGCTTCGTGGGGGACTTGGGTTTAATGGTCATGGCCCTCGCTGTTCTGTTCTTGGACCTCATGGTGTTATGGTTGGTTTTAGGGGCCACATTCCGCAGTGAGCAACATACAGGCACGGTAATATTTTAAAAGTCCATAAGTAGATTACTTAAATGTGGCACATTGAAAATCTCTAAAATCCCAAAGTTAGTAAAAATCACATTCCTACATTTTAAACAGACACCTGACAAAAAGGAATGACGAATGATATTCTTAATGCTAAGTAAAAAGTACTCCAGCACTCCATTTTCACAGCAAAGCCAGAGGTCCGGGATGTCTCCTTGCTAATGCAATAATAACTTGTGAGTTGACTGCAATTAAACAACCATAAACTTCAATTTTTTTCTTACAAAAGAGATGATGTTCCATCATTGCTTTTATTAATGTAATTGACATGATTTATTTCTCTTTTAACCTCAGGGCGGGGGTGTGATAAAGACATTGAGGACCTGGGATGGGAGAACCATACAAATGCATTAAGAGTCAACAGTGGAGAGAGCTGTGAGCCTCCACCTTCCACTGCAGCAGAGAGTCCAGCCTAAAAGGAGACATGATGACCAATCCCACACTTCAAAATCCACAAGGCCAGGACCTGTATGTGATGGTTTCACTGCACCAAGCAGCACCTCTAAAGTAGTAAGTGCTCAATACTGTTTGTTGATTGATTATTTCCGCAAGGCTTCTCTATGAATCAGCAAGACTTATTGATATGCAAATCAGAGAAGTGTTTCTCAATCTTCTCACTGGGAATGGGGAAAGCAGTTGCATAAAAATTGTCATAAGTTAAGCAATCAATTTGTCAAATACAATAGATAATGTAGCTTCAACAGAAAACAGAGACCTCATGAATAAAATTTACTCTATCGTTCCTATTTTTAAAAATTTAGAGTGAGAAATGAAAATAAAGTTCTATCTTTTGGTTATTTGGATATGGCAAGAAAGAGAGCTATGTGTTATTTCGACGAGATTTCTATTAACTTTTAAGGATCCTTCACTCCTATCTTTCAATACTAAGAATCTGAATGGATGAGCTACTTTGTCTCCATTAAGTCAACAAGGAGCAAGTGCTTGCCACAAGAGAGGCACCGTGTTTGATGCTGGAATACAATGGGAGAACACAACACCCCTCTAGCCTTTGATCTGAAGGAGATTATAGTCCAGTGGAGGTGGCATAAACAGATTAATCAACCAATATAAAAATTCAAACCATGGAAGGCGGTACCCACACATTAGATAATGAAAGCAGGAATCAGAAAGGAGCTCTGGTCTGTAAAACAGGGTGGAGAAAGAATCAAGAACACTTTCTGTGGATTAGACAAGGGGGTGAATAAGAGAGAAACCAAAGGATCTCTCAAGTTCCTAGTTAGGAAGAAGATCCTAAGAAGCATCCAATGGAGGCTAATTATGATAATAGTTTCACAAAATATGGGGACAGAAAGGAGGCAAGGAAATCATATTATCCAAGTATTCTTGAGCAAATGTCTCATGGAAACATTCAACGTAAACTACTTGTAATCCTCTTTAAGTTTCATTTTCCCCATATAATTCTCAGAAAGCATATTCATGGAATCAAATAAAACTACTTCTCCCCAACAATAGAGTCCTTAAAACTTCCAAAGGATGGTGAGACCTAAATGAATACAACTTTTAAAAACAATATAACATAATAGGAATGGTTGTAAAGTTTCTAGAAAAATTCATGGTTTAATACGCAATGATTACTTTCAATAAATACCTCAAAATATTTGTTTCTAATAATAATTAGAATGTGAATGACTGTGAATACTAAATATCAGGGAAAAAAAGGTTTTAACTATTGCATAAGTGATTCTAAAAATTGTGTTAATCTTTTGTTTGCTTTGTGTTTTAGGAAAAACTTGAATTTCCAAGGTTCCTGGATAAAATTTAAATATTTTGAACTGGCTATGGAAATTCATGGTAATTATCACTCAAAGATTCATCAGATCATAAATTGACTTTACTAAGAGAAATGGTTTGAAATGGATTTTGAGTACTATGCATTGTATTAATATCTTATAATGGATACCAATTTGATTAGCAAATGCAATAAAAATGTGTAAAGAGAAAAAACTAAGACATACTTGACAAAAGAGAGAAAGGTTTATTTCAGCAGTCTACAAGTATTTTTAAAAACATCTTATTAAGTGTACAAACCACTGAAAATTAAACTACAGTTTTCTAAGTTTAAGAGGAAAATAAATTATTTTTTCCTAGTACATAAAAAGAAGACTGATAGTCAGCAGCAACACTTTAAAGGCTACCTTAAAAAATACTACTCATTGGTAAAATCCACGCCCTCCCCCATGCAGTCTTTTCTCCAGTGCAAATTACCGATTTGCAGACAAGAGTAAGTATTCAGAAAACAAACATCTGATTATAGCATAAGCTATAGCTGATACAAAAGCTTTCGTGATGAGAAAAGGCATATCTCAAATCTAAGAAGGTAAAACACCAAGTAGCAAAAATGAATCCTTTAAGAACTATCAAACGAAACAAAAAATAAAATTAGATGTAAATTCAAGTTTTAGACTGTGGTCAATTGAGGTCTAGACAAAACCCTATGTTTGTTCACTGCCTAGTCTCCAGTCTGCTCCAAGTTTGAAAAGGTAATTGAACACAGTCTATAATTACTGGATTAGACACAGATGGGCTCTGTACATTTGAGGGGGAAAAAAGCACTGTTTTGATTCATTTTATGATTGCCTGTAAGGTCAGACTTTTCAAAATGTACTTTCATCTGTTAAATGGTTTCTCAAATTCCCTGGGGTATATCTTCAATAACTGTGATGTTTTAAGCAATTTGGGCCTATCAGATCCTGTCTTTGAATGTAACTAGCTGCCCATTTTCTAGTATTATAAATGTGCATGTAGGTTAATTGTTACATCTCTTACATATCTTCTGAAGTTTCAGTTTTGGGAGAAAAAAATTGAAAAATTGTGCCTCTTTTCCAACAGGAATTGGTAATATTGATGAAGATTTTCACATAAGAAAAAAATTAGCTATGTAATAACGAATGATGTCGTGTCATCTAGTCCATGAAAAATATTTTCGAAATGATTCAAGTGAAAAACAGAAACATTCTGGATGTAAAGTTGTAAGCAAAATAAATTTAGATATCTTATAACTGAATAATTCATAAAACATTGTAACATATTCTTTGCTAAAATCCTATACATTTTTATTTAATAACTATAAATTATTTTGTCTACTAACAAGAAAAAGTAAAACTATTTCACAATCTAAAAAAAGAAAAATGCTAAACACAGCATTTATACACTTTATAATAATAATGATGTCACTATATAGCAATGTATTTACATTCGTAGTGGAAAATAATATCTAACTTGCAGAATTCAGTATTTGGTCCCTTCAGTGTAGTACCTATCCTATTTCCAAACGTCCTATATTAAAACAATCTATGCGATAATGTTATTCACAAAGTTTTTAATTATGAAAATTTGTGACATACTCAATAGCATCATAAAAATGACATAAAAATTGTCTTTGCTTAGTATGCTTAACCACAGAAAGGTGGTTCTCAGGCTACAGACTTGGTCAAAGTCTTTAGTCCCCAACTCTATCAAACAATCCTCCGGAGAACAGCTGTTCTGCACTAGCAGTGGCCAGGGTGGCCAGGATCGTCAGCACATTCTTCGTCTCATTCCCACCCACAGTATGACATTACGCGCCTCTATTTTTTTTTTAATCTCCTTTCTAATTATAGCTTTAGTTTCTATTCCTAAAATTCACTTCAGTTATCTACTATACCTCAATACCAAAAAAATTAAAATAGGAATAATTCCAAAAAGTTTTTATATTTTAGAAAGTTGTTTTTTTGTGTGTATCGTGTTTTCACACATAAGGAAAAGGGGAATTTATAGTCATATAACAAAACCTAAGTTGATATTCTTCATGAAATCACACATGCATTTAGAAAGTATTTATACTTAAAACGAAAAATATTTACAGCCCTGTTCAAGAAAATTTAGCAATTTTACTGGCTCTCTTTACAAGATGTAAAAATGTGATCTACTTATAACTTCTTGTCACAAAACCAAGGAATTTCTAAACCACACAGATAATCTTGTGTTTTTTAAAACACACTAATCTGAGTAGAACATTTTGCAGAGACAAATGTTTATATCACTATCTACACGAATATAGCAATCCTCATTTCCTTTGTAAGAGTTCCTATAAAATGCTGTTTTGTACTAAGAAAGTAGCTTTTAAAATTAAGTCTATTATAAATGTGTTATATCTTTATGCAAAATGAACTGCTCCAATTTTATATTTTACATATATATGGATTTTCTTATGTTTGCTAAATGTAAGATATACCTGTGTTAAGTGACTAAAAGCACATGTAAATGCTGTATAAAATTATTAACAATTTCCATCCTTGCTCTCCGTAGAGCTCATGCACAAAGTCAAGATAATATCAAAACAAGGCATTTGTATAGAAACCGTGACAGAACTTCGGCCTTGTTATTGTGCTGTTTTGTACTTTCTTCCTGTGGTTGTACATAAACTAAGCTCAACAAGCCAACCAAAATTGTAAAACTACTAAGGGAGGGGAGTTTCTTCAGGTAAATCTATTTGTGAATTTCAATGTTTCGAAAGACTGGCTACCAAAAATTATCCCTTAATGTAGATTATAAACACACCACAACTACTTAAGAGAGCATAGGGTTTTTTAAAAAAAAGATATATATGCTATAAATTAATTCCTTTCTTCCTTCCTTACTCATCCCTCTTCCCACCCTCTCTCCTTTCCTTTCTTCCTTAATTTCTTTAATTTCATTTCCAAAGTCACAGAAAACATGTCTTCAAAGATTATAATATAATGAATTTGACATTTATTATCTGCATCAACACCCAGTTTTAGCCCAGCTGCAGCTCACATCTTTACTTATACACATATGTACTTTATGACCTTAATGCTCTAAATAGTGAGCTTAAAATCATGAAACTGACTATAGAAACAAAAGAAAGGCTAGAAAGATTTCTTCTTAGCCTCTCTCAAAATGTTTCAATTTTTAAACAATTTACATGATGTTTTATGGTCCTTTTAGAAGAGAATTATAGTAAATAGCACTCCAAGTGAGTTGTGTGAACCCACAAACCACTCCTCATAAAACTGCTGTAATTTTCTAGGACAGGGACAATAAAATATCATACATAAGCCAATGCTAAATCATGGTGCGACCACAGTAACAAACACATTATTTTCTTGAAAATTAAGCATGATAAAGCTGACAAAAAGAAGACAAAGAGAAAAATCCTGACAGAGTTTTGTCAGTCTACTTAGCACACAAGCATTTACACAATTTTCCTCCATTTCCTAAGTGACTTGAAATACAGGTGCTAATCTAGTACCCAGATTTTTATATGTAGCTCACCTATTTTTAATGAGATTAAGAAAATTATTAACTTCAACTGTTGCTCAAAGAACACTTTAAATAAGCCAATCAACCTACCTAAAATTATTACATTTTTGTTTCTAATCAAACGTTAAGTTTTATGGAAGGTTCTAATGAAATTTTCAGGAGATGCATTTCCCATTTCAGACCACTAGGGACCAATAAGTGCCTTCCGTTACCAAGTCAGTAACTGAACAGTTAATAGAACGAACATGAGGCAAAAATGAGCACATATTACCTTTTCCCTAACAGAACCAAATTCATTATCTGCAAAATAGTTGAGAAGATCCAAACACTATACAGAGAAAAAGGGATGAGCAAATGAAATTTTAAAAAGGCAAAAGTAGTTCAAATGGTATAACTGTTGAATTATCATCTACTCTGAAAAACTTCCTACTTTTCCTTCCCCGTGGTAGAATTATTGAAAAATAAAAATGAAAGGCAATACTAAAAACATGCTTTTCTAACTTGTAGGTGGAAGAAACTGCAATACCACACTGATACAGAAAATAAAGCCTGCCTAATACAATTCCCTGTAGCTGATCACAGCAGCTTATTGCTAAGTCAGGCATAATACTGAAATTAGGATCGGTGAGCCAAGCCAAAATATCTATAAAAGAGTATCATTTATCTTATGATGCAGTAATAATGGTAAAATGAAACAGCATTTTCTACTTAAATCTGTTCATAATTACTAATTCTGGCTAGAGGGAACTATTTAAAATATTTGCAACACTCCTTCACAGTAAAACATTGGAAGAGAACTGGAATGAAATAACATAAAACCCTGAAAGAAGCTGACACAAACCTTAACAGATATATTTTACCGCTTTTCAGATTCTTAAGTTAACATGGATGGCTCTTTCTAGAGTAACAAATTATGCCGAACTTATATAGTATTTTTACATAGCTCAAAGTTCCCGATTCTTTCCAATAGGTGTTGTCAATTAGCATCTCAAATTTCCAGAATATGGTAGTGAGTCAATTAAATCTGTTAAGACATTGTACACAGAAATTTGCTTTCCTTCCTTCTAACCACACACAAAATATAAAATAATAAGAGTAATTCCAAAATAGTGAGAGAACAAAAGTTGAAGACTTGAAATGTATACTCATCGAATCCTTTCATATAAAAATTTACTTTAAATATTCTTGCTTCTAAATCAGACTTTAAGAAATAAGACACCTAAGAAACTTTTTATACTAGTAGACATAAAGAACAAATAGCCACATTAAAAATGAATTCATTATTCTTAAGGTTAAATATGGTTTTGTGTGATAAAATACATCGTTATATCTATTCATCTAGCGGGCTGCTGCTTGTGTTTATTGAAAATGCCTTCCATATACTTAAGGCCCCAAATCAGAGCTTCCTGAATGGAATCTACAAAGAAAAAAATACTGATTCCCAAAAGAAGACTGTGCAAACAATACATAGTTCCAAGATAAATAAATCTAACAAAGCAACAAAACTTCGTCCAGGTTAATCAACAACTCCTGCTTAGTGAAATATCTTTCAGGGAACATAAGATATCCACATGTCACAGACTTAAAATTAAAATGATCTTTAGAATCTAAAAAAATTTCAACAGCTTAAACACAACAACGTACAATTTATCTAGTCTTGCAAAAAGAATTGAAGAATCTTTGAAGACGCAAAATATTTTTACCTCACGCTACAAAATCCAACCTGACTTCTCCTCGGTTTACCAAAGTCCACCCACCCACCTCTACCTCACTCCCCTCACCCCCCCACCCCGCCCTTATTAGACTCATTAGAATACAAAGGTCTGCCTATGGCAAAATTCTTGTAAGCAAAAAGAAAAATTTACTGAATCTCTTTTCACTCCATGGCCTGGTTTCCTTTAGGTCCCCTCACTGACATTTCTTTTGCCCCACAGCATGGGGTACAGGCCGATCTGCATGGCTGGCCATATAGATGTATTATGAAGCCTTTACAATTGACCACACAAACACAATACCACAATGTAGGTCAACTTGTGCACTCAAATGCCAAAGCGAAGCTTATGTGGAAGTAAACTACAGACATAAATCTGCAAGGGTAGAATTCCACCCAGTGATCCTAAAATTATTTCAAGGAATCAATTTCCAAGAATGCATCATGAAATCAGAAGAGCCCAGTTACGCTTTAAGAAGTGGGGGTGGGAAGAAGAAAGAAAGAAAATGAAAGACTTTAGAAGAGGCAGTGAAGGTTTTGCCAATCATTATATCATTGAGAGGGCTCAAAGTACAGATTAAGTCAGAATAAAGAAGATTGTAGAAAGGGTACTTAAAATTATTAACTGATCAAAAATTTGTAGTTTTCATTAAAAAAAATACAACTTAGCAATTCAGTTCAGAAAGAAGAATATCCCCAGGAACATACACATCTGTTTAATATTACAAGCCAACTGTCAACATCCTAAGTGAAGTTTTAATTTAATATTTTTTCTTTCTTGATGTTTTACCTTTAATCAATGCCTCATGAGAGTATCAACTTTCTATAAGAAACTGTTAAATATAAAGAAATGTTATTGTAGCATGTTTATAAAATCATAGTTCGAGAACTTTTTATTTTTCCAAAGCCTGACCACAACTTAATTATCTGCAGGACATTCCAGGCTCACAATTGCAAGCTCCAGTTCCCAAGCAATTTTAAACAATATCTACTGTACAAGACAGAGGGTACACGAAAGACCGCAACATGGTTATATTTCCAAAAGTCAGCATTAGGCCCTTTAGACATGGTTTTTATTTTCATTAAGCAATATTTGTTTCCTCACTAATCATTAAATGGTTTTCATCACTATCGCCTGCTTTCCTTTCACATGTCAGTTGTTAGCATCAGTGTTTGTGTTCATAATAAATAAAAAAGTGACCCACCCAGTTATTTAAAAATGAACACACACGATGTCTGGTTCAACAAGTGTTAAGAGATTCAGCAACATACTCACACCCTGAATACTGTTCTATTTTAACCTAGACTAAAAAAAAAAAAAAAAAAAAAAACTTAATGGAGTAATAGATTCTACAATACTGTCCTCGAAATCAGATTTAAGCTTCATGCCAGCTTATGTTATTGTGGGCACACAGATCTAATCAGTGGTTCAAGACATTTCCTTGAGAAAATGGAAGAGTAAGAAAAGACAGCAAGTTCATATTCCTGACCATAACGGAGAGGAGTTGAAAATATTGCCAGTTCTACAGATGGATGAGGAAAGTAGCCTGATTAAAAGTAACATGCCAGAAGCTGACTGAAACATAGAGAAACAACTAACAGAGAATTCCAGAACTTTAGGAATGATTCTGGGAAAGCAAATTTTATATTATATTATTTTATTTTATTTGAGACAGGGTCTCGCTCTGTCAGCAGGCTGGAGGGCAGTGGCACAATCACAGCTCACTGCACCCTCGAACTCCCAGGCTCAAGCGAACTTCTCACTTCAGCCTCCCAAGTAGCTGGGATTACAAGTGTGCACCACCACACCTGGCTAGGAAAGTAAATAAAGAAAAGAAAGGAAAAGAAAGCTGTATGCTATGAAATATTAGAACAATTTAAAAATATGTGAAGTGTAGATGAAACAAAGAAGTGTATCACAAAGTCGGAGATAAAATTAACAGTCAATAGAAAAAAATAATCCAATAAATAATCTAGAAAACCTTCCAGAAGTCAGATACTTGCATTGCTGCACTGGAACCACTAGAGTTTTCAGAAGAGCCAATTATTTAAGTCCAAATAAATTAATTGTGGGTTTCAATTAACTGGCCAGTAAGTTTGAGCCAGAGAGACAGACAGAAATGCATAAATGCCAAGCAGGCACATGCATTTATTCATTTATATATTTATTTATCAAAACACTTGGTAGCACTTCTTATGTGCCAAGAACTTGCAAAATGTTTTACTCATTTTAATCCTCCAAAATTAGGTACTACTTTATTCCTATTACACCGATGAGGAAATGAAGGTAGGTAATTTGCTCACAGATCACCCACCAGGAGGTGGTAGAGCCCAGAATCCACCCTCTTAACCACCATGTCACAAACCATCCTGGGTGACATTACCTTTACCAAGGTAGGAATAAGTATTACTTGGAGGGACACTTAGGCCTAACTTCTGCACAGTTGCCTCCTCTGGCTTCTTATCCTCTGCCAGCCTCTCAATTGCTGTCTTTCCCCAGGAATTACTGGAGGACTCCTTTCCTTTCCATCTGAAATGCCCCTCAGGCAACCTCACTCTTTTCTCAAGGCATCAACCTCTACTTACACTCTGACTCTCCACAGTCTACAGCCCTGGCTTAGAAACATTTCCTCCAATCCCTTTCCATTTCTGTATTTACAACCTCCTGGTAAACATGTGTCCCTTGAGTGTTTACCAGGTACCTCAAATAACTACAGAACTGAACTCATCTTAACCACCCACCTAGTCACCCACAATTGAAACCTCAAAGTCATCATAACCACTGATTTTCATCTCCTAGCCTATACAAGTTCCAGTTCCTATTAAATATATCTTGAATCTATCCACCATCCCTATAGTCATTGGCTTAGTTCAGGCCCTCCCTGTGACTTTCTAGACCTGATTACTGCAAGAGCAACTGGTCTTCCTCCTTGCTGCCAGTCCTTCTCACCTCCACTGAACCCACCAATGGCCAGCAGAATCAATACACACCTGATCGTGTCAGTGCCCTGTTCAAAATTTTTTATGGTTTATCCTGGCCTTCAGGATAATGCCATTCCTTTCCCATTCTAGGGGAATCCGTTTATACCCTTAAAGGCTCAGTTCAAAATTCACCTCTCCTGTGATTCCCTCCCCCTTTAACTCCTCCCACTGAGTTCTTTATTTCCACCTATTCCGCTTTGATAATAGCACTTACTACAACATGCTTAAATTATTTGCCTACAAGTCTGTCTTTTCACTAGACTGAGTTTCTCAAAGGCAGAGATTGTCTCACTTATGTTAGCATGCCCAATGCCTAGCTGCATGCCTGGCATACAGTGGATACTTGATAAATTGTGAGTGATTATAAGTGAATGGAGAATTCATTCTCAGAGATACCCTCAGGTCAAAGTGATATTGAGGATCTGTCTAAAGCAGAGTGAAGGGGTACAATTTTCACTGCAAGATACATCTCTTGTTGGCTACCCATATGCATTGCTCCCCTCCTTCTGGGAACAGGTCCCCAAATTTCCTTCGGAAACCATTCTTCCCTGAGTCTCAGCCAGGCATACTGGGTGGAAGTTGGAGCAGTGTGTCACTTCCATCCGATACCAAGTGGACCAACCAAAGCAGTCTATCCTTTCTCTGGAGACAGGGGTGGATTTAAGGATAGGCATTATGTCTCAATTTGAGCCAGTGAGAATGACTGAATCCCAAGATTTTTGGTGGTACACTACAAGGAAAGAGCCTCTCTCTTCCTCTGGATGGGGCAGAGAGGGAAAGTGAGGTCTGCAAGGGTGCAGCTCTGTGGTGACATTGTTTGGTCCACTGAATCTAGCCATGCAGGAGGTTAAGTCATACCATTAGACTTTTAGTGATATAAATCAATATATTCCTCTGATCATTTAAGCTAATTTGCTTAAATTAAGTTCTCTGTAATTTATAACCATAAGACTCCTGATCAAGCAAGTTAGTGTTTGTAGGAAGAAAATCAAGCTACACATTTCTAGAAATGTGTAGAGAAAGGAAACAAAATGAAACAAGCAGGGAAAGGGTGAGAGTGGACCACAAGTTAAATCTGACAGGATATGAAGTTAAAAAAAAAAAAACAAAAAACCAAAAAAAACAGGATACTCCAAAACACAAATACGAGAACACAAATACGAGAATGAGATTCCAGATGTGGAAAGAAAGCCTTCCATTCCAGACAGCATCAATCAGGCCCGCATAGGGGTATCCTGTGGTATATTTATGAAAAGAATAAAGTTTTATAAAGAGCTAGAAAAAGAAATAAAAAAATAATGAACGATTCTTTTGAAAAGGGCTTTATGAGAAAAAAGAAAAGGCTTTGGGATAATTTAATCTGGAGAAAGCAAGTCCTAGAGGCAATTTAACTTGTTGAAGGGTTATTTAAAAGGAGGTGACTAAGCAGCTATTCTCCAATTTCACAGGGAATAGAATTAGAGGAAATTGATGTAAATTTCAGTATGAAGCTGAAGGCAGGCAAAAGAGAAGCACTTGAGGGAGAACTATTAATGATGGAAAAATAGATTTTTATGTCTTTGAGAAGATGGAAAATCACCTATATTGATTCTTTTAGCTTGGGGTCAAACTACTGAACAAATATTTGAGGAGTGCCCTCTGTACATTTATTCAAATACCAGGTATTGAATCTCTACTACCAGCCAGGTGCCATGCTAGACACTGGGAACACAAAGAAGAGTAAGAGAGGGTGTCTGTCCTGTCTAATGGCAGCAGAACTAGACACAAGACCCACTGTGGGAGATAGATATAAAGCAGCATCAAAACAGAGTCCTACTCTCTCCTTTTCCATCCCCCACACCCAAAAGAAAGACCCAAAGTAAACAATACCATTTGGGAGACAACACAACGGCAGTTAGAAAGAAGCAACAGTGTAATCATTAAATAACAATACAAAACAATAATGCAAAGGTGTCATAGGCCACAGGTAGTTAGTTCCTTGCTTAATAAACTAATATAGGCAGCAAATGCTTTGAATTCAGGAGACAAGTATAGGCTAGAATATGCCTTTGAAGATAAACAGAATTTGAGAAAGTGAAGGGGAGCAAACAATCTAGGCAGGAGAAACAGGAGCCAAAAAGAAGGCAAGCAAGCCAAGGGGACTGCTAACAGAGCAGTGTGGTTAAAGCTGGTGGCTTGATCCAGGGAAGGGTAAGGTGTAACACCGGAAAAGTGGGTAGGCTAGCTTTATAAAGACCTCTGAACACCAACCGAATAACTGAGAATTCATCTCACGGGGAATGAGCAGTACTGACTGCTTCTTAGCCAAAGTAATGACGAAAGCAACATTTTCTGCATAGTGGCTTTGGCTCAGAGAATAAGGGCTGAACGTTATTGTGTCAGCTCAGACTCAAGATGGTGAGAGTCTGAATCCATATGGTCACCATGGAATAGATGAGAAGGAGAAAACCCAGGCGCTCCTTCACTGAAGTCATTTCCAAAGACTGTGTGCTGAACTATGCTCCATGCTGAAGGGGAGTGAAACACAGCACCCATCTTCTTGGGCCTGATAATTAACTAGATAGGGGAGTCCAGGAAAAGGGATACACGAGCAAAAATGGCAGTCAGCGCGCAGGAGCTGTTTGGTCAGCTCTGATTCCTTGAATCTTATTTATACAAGCTGTAACATCAACAAAATGTCAAAATGTAAACAGAAAAACCAATTCTCCCAAAATATCACTTCATATTCATCATGAGAGAGACTGATTTTATCACCAGTTGGGCCAATGGAAAAGTATAGAAGCAAATATGCCTGTAGTAACTGAACTATACCAATTAAATGAATAATTAAAAAGACTTCTGAAGCCAAGCATGGTGGTGCATGCCTGCAGTCCCAGCTACTAGGGAGGCTGCGGTAGGAGGATCGCTTGAGCCCAGGAGTTTGAGACTAGCCTGGGCAACACAGTGACGCCCTGTCTCTAAAAAATAAATAAATAAAAAAGACTTCTAAAAAAGAGAGAAATAAGGTCTTTTTTAGGACTGAAATGTTTCCAGATTTCATCTTTTGACATAAGTGAGATATATCACAGATTTCCAATCACTTCCCCATAGCTAAGCATTTAGAAGCTTTCAGAAAATTCATCACCTCTCCGTGGTAGCTCTTCTTTTTAATTCTTTCCCTTAATTTGATTTTGATTTAACTTCCTCTTGTCACTGCTTGCTTACAAATCACTGCCTCTGTGTCTGGAGTCAATCAAGCCTATAAAGTACCCCACCATGCCTTCATCTGGGGACCCATTTATATATATTTTCTTATTTCAAGAGGTAGAGCTAAAAGCCTATTACTCCGAAAGTTTCCAATCAACCATCACATTCTATTCTTTGGGAAAGTATGCTTCTCTTCACAGTTAAGAAGATATCAAACTACATATTTGCAAGAATATTTCCTTTCCACCTGTATAAAGATAAATTGTGCTTTGGGAATTCACTTGCAAAAAAGAGTTGAGTGTGGGTAATAAATGCTTAATAGCAATACATTAAAAAAAATCTTTCTACTATTTAAAATTAAATGTAATTTCCTTATTACTTTAATGGAATCCCTTGGAGTTGAAGTATTTAACTAGTCTCTTTCACATCAACTAAGTCCCTTTTAATATTAGGTAGGTAAACTATTCATTGACAGAATAAAAACACACATTTCCACTGGAAAAAAACTGGAGAAGGACAAGGAAGCTTGATTCAGAATCTGATAATGGCTTACAGATTCCATTTCAGTTGTTCAGATTTATACTCAACATGCCACAGAGCCATTTACCACCTCTAACCTTTCAGGTTATATTTAGAAGGAAAGTATGAACAGCCACATCACTGAGGGAAAAATCTGTTTAAGCCTAAAATACTTGACTTTTCCCACTGTAATGCTGAGCTAGAAAGAGGGAGAGAGAAAAAAAAATCTCATATAAAAACCACCTTAAATAAAAAGGCAGAGATGAACTGCCCCAAGTTCTGGCCATGAGGAGGACTTCCCTTTGCTGCTGTCTTTCAAGGTCACTCCTGAGTGGGTTGCAGCCCCGTCCATTGCTGGCTGGTACCAGTCTACTGGCTAAACTCATCCTAACTCACAAAATGTATTTTGACATACACAGGGGAAAAATTCTAGGGCTGCTGGGCAAACACCTAACCCGTGTCACGGGCTGTGACTGCAAAGCCTCTACACCCAGTTCCCCAACCAACCCTCCCTTGCAGCCCTCCCACCTCCTGGAGCCTCCTATCAGCTGAACCCGATCAGTAGCCAGAGGGCAGGAAACCCTCATGCAGTCCCTCAGGATCAGCCCCTGCAGCCTGAGCAGAGTGGAAAGGACAGAGAGTGGACCCAGAGGAGCCAAAGGGTAACACATAGCACACCCCTTGTCTACTTCTCACACTGCTCCAGGGAGAGCTTTTCTCAGTGGATTTTACCATCCTATGCTTTCCCACCCTTGGAGCCTCTGTCATGTGTTCCTAGCCTACCTCTCCTCTCTGCATTTTCACTTGCGGAAAATTCGTGGGTCTTTAGACGCCCATTTAAATGTCACCTCTTCCATGAAGTCTCCCTTCAACCTCACCCACAAGTAATCTCTCCATCCTCTGAATTTTCAAAGTTCCTCTTTTGAAGGTTTCTGTAATTACTCATGAATGTGTCTTACACTTACGAGTTTACTTAGACTACTCACCACTACTTGACACGAGCAAATTTTTACATACCCTTGTTTACTCTAAGTTTCCCATTAGAATATAAGCTCCATGAAAGCACAGGTTTTTGTCTCTCCTATCTTTTCTCTTTTGACAGGGTCAAAAAACAGTGTATAGCCTATAGTAGATGCTCAATAAATATTTACTGAATGAATGCCCCCTTCTAGATTGTGAGCAGATTTACGGCCAGATGAAAGTCTCATTCATCATTCCATCCCAAAGAGCAATCTAATTGCCTTCCCTACTCATAGACTGACACTCAGTAAATCTAAGGTGGTAATAAAATAGTTGCCATTTCATGAGTATCTATAATGTACCAGATACAATGCCAGCAGTTTCACATACACTATAATATCTTACTCAATCTGCACAACCCTAAAAGGTAGCATGGCAGAACTGTGCCTTTAGGACTGAGGCCCTTTTACCCCAACTGCTAGGAGAACTGCCTGCTGACGGCTCACAGCCGAATGTCTTTCAAGCCGAAGGAGCTGCCTGCTTCACCCAACGCAGGGTCCTTCTCTGGGAGAAGCCCACGTCCAACGGCTGGCCAATACGGTCTTCAAAAAGGCCTGGCCCTTTGCCTCAGCTAGGCAATTCTAAAATGCCACCTCAGCTCCAGAGCCCGCCATGGGATTGACTGTTGAATGAACAAAGAAATTTTAAAACTAGTGTCCTAACAAGGAAAAAAGGGAATTATATTTTTCCAATTTCTATAATCTGTAAATTGGGTCTCCCTCCTTCCCTCCTTTTTTATTTTATTAACTAAAACCACAAACCTTTTCCCTTTTCCCCAAGGCATGCCTCAACATTATCTATAAGGAATGTACAGTCACTAGATAATTATTGATGATAAAAATGTTTGGTTTGGTGGCAAAAGAAAGTTTGGTTTGGTATTTCCCCAAAAGCTAGTCAAGCACCTTCAAATATGTGATTTATGTACCAAAATATGCTCCTAAAGATGACAGCAGATGATGTGACAACACACCAAAGACAAATCCCCAGAGGCCTGGCCTGAGGAATGCCAAGTGGAGTGCAGCTCCACAAGCTGCAACGGCTCTCGCGTGGCACACCTGTGCATGCCCAAGAGCCTGGGGAGGCAGCAGGCAACCCGAGGCACGCAGCGCACATTTGTCATTATACTCATCTCACAGTACCAGGGACACCAAGATGGTGATCTTGGGAGATGGCTTAACTTTCTGAACCTCGGTTTCTTCATGAGTAAAGGGACCTAAATTGCAAGGATAGTCAAACAAATTATAAAGCTTTTAGCACAAGGCCAGGAAGTGTAGGTGCTCAACAAGTGGTAGCTATTATCATCACATTATTTTTTAGAATAACCACCAGAAAGCTAAGACATCAATGCAACATTTATACATGATTTTCTTGTACAGGTTAAGAAAGTATGGACTGAAAATCCAGCTGAGTTACAGGAAAATTATTCCCTTTATAAAAAGTTTTACCACAGACTTTCTTTAAATAGGGGCCCCCTTCATTGAACATTTAATATATAATTAGATACTGCTTACTCGTAACATTTTTCTAATCAAAAGCTATTAATTCTTCTCCATTTCCTACCATAGCAAATAAAAAATCACCTGTCAGGAGTTTCACTTGTTCTGTTTTGCTTTTCATTTCAAATATGTGCTCATTAAAGAAATTCTGGATAATATAACAAAAGCAGAAAAATATTAATATATGACCCACAGTCCTATCACCCAGAAATAGTCATGGTTAACATTTTGGTGTATTCCCTTCTAGTCATTATTTCCATGCCTAGAGATTTTTGGTTTTGTATATATAGTTTTAGTTGTAACTGGTTTTGGTAGTTTGGTTTTTTTTTTAATCTAACATGATAATACAAACAATTCTTCTCATGTCATGACCTACTCTTCAGTATGCCACATTTACCTAGTAATTTCTCTATACTGTGAATAATGCTATAGTGTCTCTATGTAAAGTACTTGTGATAGTTGCCATCACTATCATCAAAATCATCACCATTATTACCATTAAGACTGATGCTGCTAACTTTTAAACTCAGAAGGACCTTCCAATTCTAGAATGTATGTCAACATTCATTTTCACCTTCTTCAGTTTTGCTTTCACAATTAAATCTTTAGTTCATCTAGAAATTTACTTTAATATGTGTATGGTAAGAGATAAAAACCTAAAAATTCCTTTTTTCCCCCAAAGTGCTAACCAATTATCCCTCAAACCATCACTGAATATACCTTCCTTTTCTTACTCACATACAATGTGTCCTTTAGAATGGATAAAATTTAAACACACACCTCTGGCCTGATAGGTTTTGCTTAACAATTATACAAGCATGTATTATTATATTAAAATATTTTAATATCTGATAAGGATGGTACCTTCTACTACAATACACACACCCTTCTACTCTTTTTCAAAAATTAATTAGCTAATTTCATACACCTTTTTTTTCTAGGTGAATTTCAGAACTACTTTCAGGTTCCTCTCAAAAAGGTCTGTTGCTATTTTTATTAGAATTGCATTAAATTTACTAATAATTACTGTCTTACAATACCTTTCCTTCCCTTCCAAGTATATAATATATATTTCTATTTATTCAAATCTTCTATATCTGCCTACAAAATTTTGTAGTTTTCTTCATCTGGGTCATTTACATTTCTTTTTAAGGTTATTACTATTACAGAAATGTTTTTTGTTATTACTATAAATGTTTCATTATATTTTTAATGGTCATTCATTAGAAACAGGATCACCATTGATGTCCGTCCGCTTATTTTGTACAAAGGCTCTCAAGGCCCTCTGTTATCAGGACATAAAGCACCTCCCCAAATTTATTTCACACCAGTGACCAAGAAGCCCTCACTGGCCTTGTGAAGCCAGTTTCCTTATGGTCACTGAGGCACACCTGGCTTATGCTTGCCACGTATCCAATTTTACTTGTTCTTCAAGGCTTGGCTCCCATATAAAAACTTTCCTGACTAGTCTTCCCCTAAGTACATCTCCTTTTTTACTCAACTAGCACTGATAATAAGTTCTAATACATTTAATATTTTCAAATAATTTGGTGATAATCTTCCTTTTATCAATATTAGGACATCCAATTTTTTATATTTTAAAAAAGATTAAACAGAAAACAAACTAAATTTATGTTTTTCATCTTTTTAAGAGGTTATGATAACTCTGAAACAAATTTGGTAAAAATATAC
>RJWJ010005063.1:0-70886 GCA_004363605.1 Indri indri | reverse complement strand
TTTTTGAAATGAAGTTTTTCTGGAACACAGCTGTGCCCATTTGTATACACATGTCTGTGGCTGGTTCTGTGCTGTGGTGGCAGAATTGAGTGTCCGTGTTAGACTAGGCGACAGGGCTGAGACCAGATGCAGGGGCTTGCAGATTGGGTGCAGGTGTTACAGTAAACAACCCTCAGGCAGAAGCTGGCTAGAAGGGCTGATAACCGCAGGCAAGAACCGGCTTCAACTGGCTTGTCAGCTATCTCTGCCACCTTACATGAACTTTGGCTAATTATAATGTCATTTACATTTTGGTTTTAAAATTTCTCCACCCTTGAAGTCACCACAACAGTTCAAGACAACCGTATAAATTGTGAAAATGGGAGGGAACCTGATTCTAGGAATTACTACCCAAATTCTAGTAAAAGCCAACCCCTTAGCCTTGAATATTCTTCCCCGCAATTAGTGAGACTTCGAAAGACCAAGAAACACTTCTTCCCAGTGCAGCTGCTCCTTTCAGCCTGCCTGTGCTCTCTCCTAAGAGTGTACTTTTGCTTTCAATTAAAAAAAAAAAAAAAGGATCCTTGCTTGGCTTACATGGTGCATCTTGAAATTCTTTTCTCCCAACAATCACCAAGAACCTGGAAAAACCTCCACTTGGAGGCTGCTAACAGCTGTAACAAGACCTGCGGCCCACATGCCACTCTCCGGAACCTTCAGGTGGTTTGCTGACCCCTGGGGCAGAAGATGCAGAAGGAGACTCTTGGCCACGAGAACAAAAGCTGCACACCAAGGACAGCAGAGCAGGGTGAGAAAGGAGCCCGAGTCCTTCATAAAACCATTGTGCCCACCTGGCCTGCCCAAGTCGCAGCTTCCTGGAGCATGATGAAACTTTTTTCATGGTGAAGTCACTATAGTCAAGTTTTCTGTAGTTCTATCATCTACAGAAAGTTACTGTATTGGTTGGGGTTGTTAGTTGCAAATAACAGTGGTGTTTAAACAGAAAAGGCATTTATTAAAGGATGTTGGGTAACTCAAGGGTCTCTGGCAGAGTTAGAAACCCAAGCTCTGGGGCGACACAACAAGGAACGATGCCCAACGACATCATGGGGGCTATTTCAGCAAAAACACCACTGCCACTTGTTCAATGATGATTTTCAGGACCAGAAACCAATCCTCCACCATCACCATCTCCCAAAGAAATAGGTGCCTCTGCCAGCATGTGGCACAGACTGTGTGGCTTAAACAACAGAAATTTATTTCTCGCAGTTCTGGAAGTTGGATGTCTAAGATCTAGGTGCTGGCAGATTTGGTAGGTATCTCAGTCTCTTGTGTTGCTATAACAAAATACCACAGACTGGGTAATTTTAAACAATAGAAATTTATTTCTCACAGTTTTGGGGGCTAAGAAGTTCAAGATCAAGGCACCAAAAGGGCTGGTGTTTGGTGAGGGTCTGGTCTCTTTGCTTCCAAGATGGTGACTTGTTGCTGCATCCTCCAGAAATAATCTAAATATTTGGGCTTATGTTATTAATTTTTACATGATGCCTCTTCTATTTTAAGAACATTTAAAAGTGTACTAAACTTAACAACCATGTTATCAATAATTACTTAACTACAGGTTTTATTGTTTATCACTGTTTCTGTCTTCTTTTCTGAATTATTTACTTTGATGAATTTTTAACTACTTCCTTGAGTTTTAAGTGTTATGTTTTCAGCAGAGGAGAGATGTGGGTAGGATACTGACCATGCCTTCCTCCCATGCGATGCCTAGGTGGGGTAGATGTGGAATGCCCCCCATAATTCTTTCCTCCTGGGGCCCTGGGAACATTGCTTCACAATCTTCTGGCATTTGATGTGTAGGTAAGAACTCTGATTCTCCTTTCTATGAAGATAATTGTTTTGGTTTTTTCTTTTTCTGTCTTGAAGTTTATAAATTTTTCTCTTTGACCTTGGAATTGAGAAATTTCATCAGACCATGTCTAGGTAGTTTTTTAAAAAATCCTACTTGGCATTCAATGGCCCCTTTCTCTCCACTCAGAAAATAATTTATTATATATTTTCATTGTCTTTTTTTCCTCTTATTCATTCTCTTCTCCCCTCATAAAATTCCTGTTATACAAGTATTGGTTCCTCTGGGTTCACATTTTACCACTTTTCATGATTTCCATTGCTCTTTCCTCTAATTCACTGATTCTGTTTCAGCTGAATTACACATCGGAGTGGTCACTAAGGCATTTTATTGTTGTTTTTAAGAGGGGAGTTCATTCATATTGGTCTTCGTATCCCTTTTAAAATTGATGTATAATAATCATACAATAAAATACACAAATTTTAAGTGTGCAGTTTAATTGTAATGTATATATGTAACCCATATAGCCACCCCATCAAGATATAAAACATTTCCATCCCCCCGAAAGTTGCTCTCACCTCTTTCTGGTCAATTCATGACCTTTCGCCAGAAATCACTAATGATTCCTATCAGCACAGATTAATTTTTCCTGTTTTAGAGTCTGATGTGAATGAAACCATATAGCACGTACTGTTTTGCATCTGGCGTCTTTAGCTCAACACGATGTGTTTGAGATTCAGCCATGCTGTAGCACATATCAGTCATTGTTTCTTTTTATTGCTCAGTAGTATTTCATTGTATGTGCATACCACCATTTGCTTCCATCTGAATTTTTTGAATTTCTAAAACATATTTCTTTCTTTTCTAATTGGCCTTTTCAAAAAGTCTGCTTTTGCCTTATTGAAGGAATATCTGCTTGAATATTTCTGAGAATGCCTAATTATACTTTTTATTTCTTGTTGCCTGAATTAACTCTATTATACATGGGGGCAGGCATTTATTTTGATTGCTTGGAATTCTTTCCCTCCTTCAAGGTGTTCATTCTCCACATATATCCCATGATTTTTTTGTTGTTGTTATTGTTTGTTTACATATCACATATCATGATATACAAATATCAGTGGCTCTCTCAGCAATTGTATCTGATTCCCCCAATGGGCGCCCGCCCCCCACAACTGCATCATGTGTGGCTGCAGGTGGTAGACAGCAGGTTTTGCCCTGATATTTATTTTTAATACCCTTGGAAAGTTCCTCTTTTTAAGCCTGAAAGCCCTCCACCCATTATCAAATTATTAATTTTCCCTCTATTTTTTTAGTGTTTTATTTTTGATTTATTTTTTATTTCAGCATATTATGGGTGTACAAATGTTTAGGTAACATATATTGCTTTTGCCCCACCCGAGTCTGAGCTTCAAGCCTGTCCATCCCCCAGATAGTGTACACCGCACCCATTAGGTGTGAATATACCCATCCCCTCCTTCCCTCACCATCTGCCTGACACCCAGTGAATGTTACTACTGTATGTGCACTTAAGTGTTGATCAGTTAGTACCAATTTGATGGTGAGTACACGTGGTGCTTGTTTTCCCATTCTTGGGATACCTCACTTAGTAGAAAGGGCTCCAGCTCTATTCCCCTCTATTTTGAAGAAAAGATAAAGCTGGCAAATAGTGATTAACAATGTATTATACCAAGGCTGATGTGTGCCTCTTTCAGACAGATAGATTGTAGACATGATGATTGCCAAGTTCCTACTCAAAACTGTTGCCTAATGCTGCTGGAAGGTGGGGTGGGGTGGGCTGCGGGAGCTCCCGAGAGAAAAGCTCAGGTGCCAACACGCTGCCAGGTGCTTCCAAAGGACAGAGGAAAGATTTTGTGCTCTTGGTCAACATGGTTGAGATGGAGGGAATTTTGAGAGGGATGAATTGGACTTTCTGCCCAAAGGGTCTGGGGTACTTCATCAGTTAATTTTAAAAGAATATAGAAGAGGTGTGACATATTTGTATACTGTGTTTGTAGTTTGTAGAGTAAATCTTACAAGCTACATTTAAATTTTTAAACAACCATTAAATGGACTACTATAAGTCTACTAGTATAAAGTTTTAGAAGAATACCTAAAGACTTAAACTATTTATTATATAAATTTTAAAAGGCAGAATTTAAAACTGTACATATGTATGATCCATTTTTATTATATTTATCTATCAAAAATAGGACCGTATGAGGAAGTGGAAATAAATGCAAACAAGAGGCTAATTAGAGCTTACCCCTCAGTTGTAGCGTTTGGGTGGGTTCACGTTCTTCTACTCAGCATGCTCCAGGTGGTGACATCGGCCTTGTTTTCATCCATGACTATGACTTCATTGCTGAGGCAGCCCCCCAAATACCCAACAGTATCTGCAAGGTTGGGGATAGGGGTAGAGGTGGGAGGAAACATCCTTCCCTCTTTCCTTTCTGTAATTCCTGCCTTGGCTTATAAAATAGGATCTTCTACCTACATGTGTACCACCCAGGGAAATATTATCAAGAGAGCTTCAATACGCTTCACCCCTTTTTTACTCCCTATCCTAATCCATTTTCTGTTGCTTATAAAGGAATTTATTTCTTACAGTTATGGAGGATGAGGAGTCCAAGGTCAAGGGGCTGCATCTGGTGAGAGTCTTCTTGCTGGTGGGGACCCTCTGCAGAGTCCCGAGGTGGCACAGGGCATCACGTGGAAGGGGCTGAGCATGCTACCTCAGGTCTCTCTTCCTCTTCTTATAAAACCACCAGTCCCACTGCCCTGATAACCCATTCATCCGTGAATGAACTAACCCATTCATAAGAGCAGAGCCCTCATGACCCAATCACCTCTTAAAAGCCCCACCTCTCCATACTTCCACATTGGGAATAAATTTCAACATGAGTTTTGGAGGAGACAGACATTCAAACCATCGCACTCCCCCACAAGGGAGAAATAATCTCAGCGGTGAGACTCCTCCATTGCTGGTCCACAATAGCAGGGGGTAAGGTCACTGTGCTGCAAAGGTGACACCAGGCCCCAGCCAGCCTCTCTCACTCCTGGGATCTGTTTGTCCCTGGGGAAGCATCCTTCTGTCCTGGTTTCCTGCCTCATGAGTCACTCCCTGGGTTGGAGGACCTCCTTTCCTGGTTTCTTAGCCTGCTGGTAAGCGGGACATTCACTCTGAGACCCTGGGAGAGGGAGGAGGATGCCTCCACCGTGTCCAGGGACAGACTAGTAATCAAAGCAGCTGCATTATGATGAAGCTGATCCCCTGATCCTCTCTGGCCCCAGGAGCTGTTCTCAGTTGGAGGAAACTTGGAAGCCACATGAGTGACTGGTGTTCTGAAACCACAGTGCCCTCATTTACAAAAACATCTAGGAGGTCCTTTTAAACTAACGTAACATTTTCATTTTTACAATTTGGCTGGTGGCAGGCTAGAAAAAATTGCGGGGCATGATTCAAACCCATCCTGCTAACAGGCAGGGGCGTGGGGAAGGGAGGGAAGAGGATGAGCTGGCAGTTCACTGTCCCTTTGGCCCGAGGATAGACGGTGTCCAGTCTGCAGCCCCTCTGCCCTCAGACCCCGCCCCACCCCACCCCTGCTCTGCTGGGTGTCACAGTGGTCCCCAGGGGCGGCTGCTGCCAGTGGGTTTGGCTTAAGAAGTGTTGGTAGAAGACTAGGGGGGGACAGGATGTTCCCTCCCTCACTTTACAGCTCCTCCCGGTCTTGGGTCCACCAGGAAGGCCCACCAGTGCTCCTGCTTCTCCTGGGCCACACACTACACACCCCCTTTGTCCCTGCAGCCTAGAGGTGAGGGGGCTTCCCTGCTAGTGCTAATCTCTCAGTCCCCTGTTGGCCTCTCAGCTCTTCTTGCACCCATGAAACCAGTTCCCATATTTATTTTTCTCTGTTTTAAATACCTGGGGACATGACTGCTTTCCTGGTTGAACCTTGACTGATATTATCTGCCATGATCTGAATGTGCCCCCCGACATGTATGTGTTGGAAACTTACTCCCCAGTGCAACAGTGTTGGGAGGTGTTGGGGTCATGAGGGCTCTGCGCTCCTGATGGATTAGTGCCACGAGGAAAGGGCTCGACGGAGGGAGTGCGGTCCTTTTGCGTCTGTCTCCCGCCACGCGAGGACTCGGCAGGAAGGCCCCTACCAGATGCCACTGCCTTGATCTTGAACTTCCCAGCCTCCAGAACTGCGAGAAATAAGTTTATGTTCTTCATAAATTACCCAGTCTTTGGTATTCTGTTATAGCAATGCAACACAGACCAAGACAGTACCAGTTTGACTGTCACCTTAAAGCCTGAGCATGGAGGTATTCCCACTGCTGGGTTGAGGGATGTCCAGGGTTCTTAGTGTCAGACCTAGGAAGTGGTGGAGGAGGAGGCTCTGCGTGTGTGTGTGTGTGTGTGTGTGTGTGTGTGTGAGTGTGAGAGAGAGAGAGAGAGAGAGAGGAGGGAGGGAGGGAGGGAGGGAGACCCAGAAAACACCAGTAAGAAAGTCACAGTGCTGGTGGGATCGTCCTGTGTGACCAAGGCCCTCCCTTCTTCCCTGACACTGCTCTGTCTCTCCCCCAACCTCGGATATTAATGTCATGTTCTATTTCTCCCACGCCTTGCTTGAAGCTAGCTGTTAATTAATTCCTCTGAAAATGTTGCCTGATGGCTACTTAAGGATTAACCAGTGTCAAGGGTATTTTTATAGAGGAAATAAAATGTTTATTTCTTTTCTGATTACAAAAGTAATATAGGCTCCTATAGGTATTTTGAAAAAAAAATATAAAAAAGAAACTAAAACCAATGATGATTTCAACTACCTCGAGATAACCTCTATTAACATTATGGTGTATCCCTGTGAAGTCTTTTTTTTAATGCACGTGTGCACAAGCTTGCGTGTGTGTTGGGATAGGGATGCGCTCACAGCTGAGATTATATCTTGCATATGGTTCTGTACTCTTGCTTTTATCACTTAAGAATCATAGGCTCTTTGAAGACAGAATGTCCCTACGGTCCACCCTAAAACATGAAATTAATTCAGTTTAACAAGCCTTGACCGAATGCTTTCCAGCGTCTCCTTACTAAGTGCTGGGATACAGTGGTGCAAAGAAAGCATGGATTTGA
Source organism: Indri indri (assembly GCA_004363605.1). NCBI lineage: Eukaryota > Metazoa > Chordata > Mammalia > Primates > Indriidae > Indri > Indri indri. The sequence goes on along the minus strand of RJWJ010005063.1, from coordinate 63,918 downwards.
AGACAAGCTACCAAGCGCCACATACAGACTCCAAAAGAGTGGTCCTCTGTGTGCAAATCCAGTGACAAACCATGAAAACGTGGCATTTGTGGGAAGTGGTCAGCAGCAGAACAGGACTGCAGGGTTCCCTTGCAGAGCAATAAAACCTGCTCTCCCAGAAGACAGGCAGGTGGTGGAAGCCTCCCCTGCAGCCCTCTCCTACACAGGATGAATTCTCCATGTAGGGGAGATGCGTCCTCAGTGACGTCTTTTGCAATGAGCACACCCATTGCATGAGTCATTCTTAGGTTCTACCCGGTACCTGGTCCACCTCACACATGACAAGCAGAGCATTGTGTAGAGTGTGCACACGGGTGGAATTCAGAACTCCCTTGACCTTCTGGGGCTTCTGAATCCAGGAGTAGTTCATCTCGGTTTTATTTTGTTCTTTATTGCAAAAATCAAGCATTTTGGATGTGGGTGGGGCGTACAGTAACACGCAACAGGCAGAGGAGACGTGGATAAAGAAAGACTCCACCTCCTTAGCAAACATGCAGGTTTCTCCTTCCCCCATGCAGCTTTCCTGGCCTGCGAAATGCTGCAGAGGAGAAAGGCCGGGGCAACGGCCCAGGAGATGTCATGTGAATGAAAAGCAGGATAAATGCGCAAAGCAATTTGCATAAAAGGAATCTGACCCAGCCGATATCAGATGAGGGAGGCCCGGGGGAGGCGCCCCACATAATGGGCCTGCCTTTGTCACCCTGGATCTGAAAGAAGAGTCTGAGCCTAGAAAAACAAGTTCGCAGTTCCTCTCTCAGCCAGCCAAGGCTCCCCAGCCTGCGCACTGGCGTTTCCAATCCGAGTTCCGCAATTGCATGTGTATTTGTACTCAGGTTTGCTCTGGTGGTGCTCAGTGACAGCCGGGGCACTGCACCGCGGGGCCCAGGGATAGAGCCAGCTGCTGGAGTGTGCGGGCTCACGGCTCTGAGCTCAGCCTGCTCAGGACAGTGGAGAAGGGAAAAGGGAGTCCCAAATCACCGGTGATTTTACGCACTCCTCCTGGTGGGAGTAGTTCAACCACCAAGTTGCCAAACTCTAGAGAGAAACCATCCCCTCTCCTCCCCTGCTCCTCCTCCCCAGCTAACATTGGGGTCTGTGGCTGAGGGTGAGGTCGGCGTGGTGGTGTGATGGTAGACAGGTAGGGTGTTCAGGTCTTGCAAGGAGCATCTCTGGACCTTATCAGGTAGCCAGGGCCCTGGAACCTTTCCACTAGCCTTCTCTCCCAGGGAAATGCCACCTTACCTGTGAGCCAGTGCAGCTGGGGGCACTTACGGGAACAAATGTGTTCTGACCCATAGCCCACTTCTGACTGGATTTGGGTAAGAGAAAAGAAGGGCGGTGATGTTGCTGAGTGCTCACCATGTGCTAGGCACCGTGCTTGTGCTTTATTCTCTAAAGTCTCCCAGTAAACCTGCAAGATTGAAACAACTAGCCCTTGATGGAGACAGGGACACCAAAGCTCAGAAAGGCTAGGAACCTCGCTCAAGGTCTTCCACGCTGATGTCCAGATTGAGCCGGTCCAGTTCCAGCCCCACGCTCCTTCCAGCACTCGTTCTTCCATCCCATGAATGCTTGCGGAGCGCTGTCTGTCTGTCAGGCACTCGGTTCAGTGCTGGGACTACAGCGGGGAGCTAAACACTGGGCTTGGAGCCTGCTGGCGGAAGCAGGGGTCACACACAGAACCAGATGAACCAGATGTTCAATGACAGCTCGGAGCTGTCTGTGAGGAAGCAGGACTTGGATGGACCCCGGGTGTGGATTGGACCTGCAGGTGAGATTGGACCTGCAGGGGAAGAGCAGTGGGCACAGCTCCCCAGGCCAAGGCCTCAGAGGGATGAGAGGACAGCAGAGGGCCTGGGGCGCAACACCCCGGGCACAGAGGGAGGGCAGTGGTCCTATAAAGGGGGAGCAAGCTTGCCAGCTTGTTACATAATCCGATTATAAGACATACAATCAGATGAGCATTTTTTAAAAGAAACATTCTAAAATGACCCAAGTGTCCACCAGTGGCTGAATGGGTAAACACAATGTAGAATCTTACTCAGGCTTCGCAAGGAACAAAATTCCGACACATGCTACAACAGGGATGAACCTCGAGGACGTTATGCTAAGTGAAATAAGCCAGCCGCGGACACTAATTCTGCAAGATTCCACTCATACTAAGTCCCTAGAGCAGTCGGATTCCTAGAGATGGAAAGTGGAATGGTGCTTGCGGGGGGCTGGGGAGGGAGGAAGGGCAGTTGTTGTTTAATGGGGACAGAGTTTCCATCTGAGACGACGGAAGGAGCTCTGGAGCTGGGTGGTGGTGAAGTCACACAGAATTATAGACGTACTTAATGCCAGTGAACCGAACACTTAAAAATGGTTAAAATAGTAAATTTAATGTTATGTGTATTTCCCATAATTAAAGGAGCAAGTGCATTCTAGCTGCCAAGTGGAGAGCAGATTAGAATGCAGGCTATATAGGGAAGAACAGAAGCAGACGTGACACTTTCAGTCATCCAGGGGCAAGACGGTACTTCACCAATCTCCTTAGATGGAAATATCTCCACCTGGAAATAACCAGGCCGACGTTCTCTGCTTTCCAGAGCGTCTGACTGGTGCTTGTTCCAGTGAAGGCTGCCATCTGTCAACAACAAGCTCCTGTCCACACCCATCAGGGGTTGCCTGCGGCTGGCAGCACCATCAACAAGTGGGATTGGAGTTCCCAGCAGCGCGGAGTCTGTCCTTACTTGTAAGCTAGGCTGGGCCTGGCTGTGTCTGTCATCGCAGGCCTTTGATGATGCATGCAAAAGGTTGTGGCTGGGATTCCCAGTGAGTCACCCTGTACAAGTCCTTTCTGCAGTTTTCAGGCTTTGGTTATTTAAATATAAAAATGGCTAAGTAACGTTAGCTGTGGGCAGGTACCCAGTGCCCAGTGGGAGTGCAGGAGATCTGGGCTTCCTGAGCCTCACCAGACCTCCTTGGGTCCGTGTTCCAGGAGGGAGAGACCCTCCCTAGGCAACCTGCCTTTGCTCTGTGACCTGCCAGCCCAAGGCCTGCGACGTGTCTGGCAGCTGCGCTCTCCTTGGATGCTCTCACTGGGGCGTGTCCCAGGCTGGCCTCCTGTAACCAGGTAGCAGCTACAAGGAAGTAAATGTCGTACAGATTTTAAATACATATCTAAGGTGTGTTCTCACAGAAGCGCGATGTTCTGACTCATGAGCAAGTATGCCTTGGGGGCTTGGTAATTCCTTTTAACTCTGCCGCCCTTCCCCGTTCAAACAAAGCCATGAGGCTCCCTTTGTTTCGGGCGGGATGAGGCAGCGGGAAAGGAGAGGCCTGGGGAGTCGGTGCCTGCCTTTCCGTTCCAGAAGCCAGAGCATATGTGTACTGAATGCCGAGGTTGTGACGAATCAGGCCTTGGACACCAGATTTGGAAGAAAGGTGCGCAAAGCCAGTTTTCCATGTTCTGAAGGAGGTGATGATTTATTTGGCTGAGGAAAGACGAGAGTCTGAGAGTTTGAGTCCCTCGTCAACTGGCTCTGTGTCAATGGGCAAGTTATGTCACCTGTTCGGGCCTCAGTTTCCTTGTCTGTACAAAGATCCAGGGGGTCACACACCACCCCCCACCCCAGATCCAGGGGTCACACTCTGTCTACTCAAGCCAGCTAGTTGTTCATGGACCCTGACATGGGAAAACCCTCAATCGAATCATTCCTTCCCACTCTGATATCCTGAGCCTGTCTCCAAAAGGACTGTGCCTCCTGCATATTCTGGGCCCAGTTCTTGCCCCCACGCAGATATGCTGCCTTTGCCAGAAGGGCAGCATGGGATAGTAGGAAGGGCGCGGCTTGGGAGTCAGGCAGAGGCGGGTTTAGAAATCTGAGCCAATCACTTCTCAGCTTTGTGACATCAGGCGAGCTATGTAACCACTCTGAGCCCTGATTCCTCATCTGGAAAATGGGGATAAAACAATACCTTTCAGGGCCATGATAAGGATGAGAAATAAAATGGAAACCCCCCAGAACAGTGCCAGACACACATAAATGGTAGCATTACAGCATATTGGTTAAAAGCGCAGACTCTTGGGTCAGACAGATGTGAATTTAAACCTACTTCCATCACTTCCAGCTGTGAGATGATTGGCAAGCACTAAATAAGAATTCCTACTAGCTGTTATTGGGGGAGGGCTCTAACTATGTGTACAGGTAAGAGGGGCTTCTCGTTTTCAAGTGGGGTTTGAGAACAGCAGCCATGAGACACACACGGTGCGTTATAGTGTTTGGAGTTGCAAAAATGGGGCACAAGAAAATTTAAAGGAGCAGAATGTCACCAGTAGCAGCAGTTTTACAGTCGAGCCTTTTCCAGATAGGATCAAAAGTTCCTTCCGGCCCAATAATCTTAGTGTCTTCTTTTGGGATAGGATTGTTTCAGCTCTTGGGTTCTGTCCCCACAAAGCCACTTGAGGAGGAGTATGTTATTGCCAATAAAGAAGCCAGTATTAAAATCCAGGACCTACCCCACCCACAGTGTGGCAATCCACAGGGGCTGGGGTTGCTGTAGGGACACCTGGTGGTTACTGCCATCTGGTCATAGGGGCCTAGGTAGAGGGTGCTCCAGGTGCATGGTGCACAGGGTGCTGCTCCAGCCTATGCCCAAAGGCCTCCGCTTTGCTCCCAACCAGCAGCAGGGCCTGGGCTTGGGCTGGCCTCCCAGGTGGCAGGTTACTTTTTCATGCAGATTCTGCAGACTCTGCAGGTCGGGGGTAGAGCCTGAGTGCCTGCATGTTGCCTATGGACCCAGAGACCTCACGGGCAGATTACTCTTCCTCAAGACTGTCCTGGGTGAGTCCCAGGCCATTCAGGGAGAGGGAGGCTGCACTGCAGAACCCATGGGGTCTGCGCATTAGCACCAGCACCGTGCACATTCTGCATCGAAAATAGAAAAGGAAAGGAAAAAGAATACTTAAAAATGGATTTAAGGAAATGGATGTGTTTGTAAGAATAAAATAAAGCTATTTTGAAGTTCTACCTCCAAAGCATCTTTAGAGGTGACCCATTCGAAAATTTAAAAAAACATAAACAAAAGCAAAACAGAATCCCATCCAGAATCTTCTTTGTTACTCCTCTGGAGAGAAACAACTGGAAGACAAGGATCTTGCCCCCTTTTCAAGTTCTCCTGTGGGGCCTCTGTCACGCTGGAGCGATGGACTCTGTGTGCATCTGGTACTCGGCCGAGTTCAGATCCGTGTGCTTCCATGGAGGAGGACTGCCTGCCTTCTAAGCCCGGCGGCCGTACCTCCTCTGAAACTTTCACTCTTTTGTTGATTAATTATTTCGAGAACATCATATGCAATTCATATATATATGTATATAAGCATGAATAATACACAAGGAAGATCCCACCCAATTATTAAAATAGATTAAAGTAGTTAATTATAATTGAACTCCACCCTGGTTTCATTTTCAATTTATTTTATTAGAGCAGTTTTAAGTTCACAGCAAAATTGAGTGGAAAGGACAGAGAGTTTCCATATACCCGCCGCCCCGCGGACCCGCAGCCTTCCCCACCCCACATCCTGCACAGAGTGCTGCATTTGTTACAATCCACGAACCTGTTACATGGACACGGCATGTTCCCCCAGACCACAGTTTGTGTTGGGGTTCATGCTTAGTGTTGCACATTCTATAAGTTTGGACAAATGTATGCACCCACCATTACAGTGTCCCACAGAATAGTTTTATTGCTGAAAAATCCTCTGTGCTCTGCCCGTTCATCCCTCCCTGCCCCCCTCCAACCCCTGGTAACCACTGATCCTTTTCCTGTCTCCATAGTGTTGCCTTTTCCAGACCGTCGTGTAGTCGGAATCCATTCCCTTCTGTTTTGCTCACTAATTTTCCTTACTAATGTAAGTCAGGAACTAAAAGGAAATTGGCAGATCCAAGCTGATGTGACATTAAGACAGTTGCTCAATCTCCTCGTGCTTCAGTGTCCTCATCCGTAAGCATGGATAGCTGCACCCCAGTGCGCCCCGGCATTCAGGTCACACACAGCAGTTCGACTCTGCAAGCCCCTGAAGGCAGGGCCCGTGACATTCTCCTACACTGTACACGTGGCTGCTAAAACAGTGTCTGAAACATAGCGGGTGCTCAGGAATTGAGTGTTCAATACATTTTATCTACAGTTTTGGTTTAATGGTTGAATTTATCTAAACACTAAATAAATTGATATTAAAACATGATAATACCGTCTAGAGCCAAACCGTAAACTTCATCATGAGTCTTCTTATTCTCTTAAGTTAGATTCAGGACTAATTTCTCTTGTCTACCAAAAAGTGCAAAAATTATCAAAAAAGGTACAAGTGCGTCACAAGAATAATTCATGTGATTGGATGTCAGAAAGAGATATAAATTTTGTTTAGGGGCTACTGAACTGTTACCATTTTACAAATAAAAATCTGGATAAAACTCACTTAGCTCATCCCTTGGACTGCAGACATAATTACATAAATAATTCCCACTGTATTAATACTTCACAAAATAAAGATTCACTAAGGAAGTAATTTGTACAACCTTCGTAATTTATTTTTATAAGTTTCCAATAGGCTTGGTGGGCAAAGTTCCTCCTTAGCCCTGCCCTGAAGTTCTCTATGTCCTCAACCATAAAATGGATTTGTCATAGCTGAGTCATACACTTTGGGTTTGAGTATTTATTTGCGTTGCCATCAGAAACAGTCCTTACTTGGTCAGTGTTTCATCAACACAATGATCAACACAGAAGAAGACTTCTGTAATCCCACACGTGGGGGTTTTTCCCCAGACAGCAAGCAGTGGACACCAGCTGGGTGTCCTCTAATTCAATTCAATTCTGGTGGTATCTACCTGGTCATAGCCTTAGATCCCACAGGTTGAGGGCTCAGTCCCCAAGACTGCGGCCCCACTTCAGACACCGGTTGCAAGTCCAGGCCTCTGGAACTTCCAACCAACTAGCTTCAAGTGGGGGTCCCCATGAACCCCTCTTTGGGTTCAATTAATTTGCTGAAGCAGTTCACAGGACTCAGGGAAACACATTTACCAGTTTATTATAAAGGATATTACAAAGGGTACAGGTGAAGGGATGTGTAGGGAGAGGTATAGGGGAGGAGGTACAGAGCTTCCGTATGTGGTCGGCTACCCAGAAACTCTCTGAACTCTGTCCTTTTTGGTTTTTACGAAGGCTTCATTATATAGGCATGATTGACAACGGTACAGCAATGTGACTGGACAAAAAGTGCATGGTCTAAACCCAGCAAGGCCTGTGTGTCCAGACTTTTCTTAGCCTCTCTGTGTAGCATTCCTTCCTCTAGGGTATGGGGCAGGACCCTCTCTGGAGTGAGGGTGTTCGGATCCACAATGAGATTAGAGTGGGCAGGTGAAAGGGAGACAGGGGAAGGTCAGAGAAGGAGATTCTGTTTCCTGAGGCCTGCCCTGGGAGCCTGATTACCAACATTTTAACAAAAGGCTGTAACAAGGGCTTTGGAAGTTATGAAGAACTGTGGATGAAAACCAATATATATAATCCTAATATCACAGTCAGTTATTGGAACTGGGTTGCTGAGATAGATCATCACAGCCTTTGTCTACACGGTTACATTTTTTACTTCTTTTTGCCAACCCATACATGCATTTTCTATTTCTTCACTTAACATGAGGACATAATGCTCCTGTGTTATATGTAGTATTCATGTTTAGAGCAAAAGTCTTCCTTACTGCCCTCCACTGAGCCAGCCACGCATGGTACCTGCTACTCTCCGTGACCTCTTTGGAGAGTCTTCTCTGATGTCCGCAGTCAGGGACAGCCGAGGACTGTGCTCTGGTATGCACCTGCACATGTCTGCTCTCACCTGTCGGGCTGTCTTCAGACCAAAAGTCGGTTGTGTTTGTCTCCAAATCTGTTCTTGCCGGTCATACTTGATATAATTACACAATTTAATTAAATATCACATAAAATGTGAGTGCAGAAAAATCCATAAAAACTAAGTTGCAAATCTCAATAAAAATGAGTCACTAAAAATAAAGGCCACTGAAATAGATGTAGCGAGATAAGCCTGTGTGGAGGGGAGTCTAGATGAGTCTGCATTCATATGGCTTCCCAGGTGTCCTTCATTTCTCACGCCACAGTAGCGTGTAGACGTGATTACACTCCAGACGGTGCGGAGGTCGAGGCCACAGACTCACACTCAAAGGCTCGAGTGCTACACAAAATGTAGGCGATTGAATGTAGGAACTGTGTTTTCTTTAAACAAAAGCAAATATTTAAAGTAAGTGTTTTTTATCACTAGTTTCAGTGGAGTTGCATAACAGGGATTCTATTGTGTCATTTTTAAAAGCAGATTAACATTCCCATGTGTTGATGTATCATAATTTAGTAAACCTATAATTAATTTTTGCTCCATTAGATTATGCGTAAGTTTTTTTAAAATAATACTACAATGAACACTTTTCATGCGTATGGTTTGTTTTGCTTGTTGAATAATTTTTTAGGATAATATTAGAGAAGTTCGATTTCTGTTTCAAAAGGTATAAATAGTTTTCTAGATTTTGGTAAGTACTACCTTTTAATTTTCCAAAAGCGTGGCATTTCCATCTCCTTCATAGTAGTCTAGTCACGCAGGGGTGGGGAACCTGCAGCCTCAGGGCTACACGTGGCCCTCTAGATCCCCGAGTGTGGCCCCTTGACCGAATCCAAACTTCAAAATTTGGATTCAGTCAAAAGGCTGCTCTCAAGGATCCAGAAGGCCACATGTGGCCCCAAAGTTATGTTTTGGTTACTATTACTGCATAACCAACCACCCCATAACTTTGTGGCTTAAAGCAACCACCATTTCATTAATTCTCGTGGTTCCAAGGGTTGATCAGGGCTCAACTCCAAGCGTGGATTCTTATGCTCATTCTTATGCTGGGCTCACGGGGATTGCTCATTCGGCTGCAGGCAGGGAGCACCTGGGCTTTTCCTGAGAACTTGGCATTAAAGCTCTAGGCTCTTACACCGCTTCCAGCCTTCTGGAAGCAAATAAACTGCCTAGATAGAACTGGGAGGGAGGCAGGGAACTCAGGAGAATGCAAGACGGCCATTCAGACCAAACATTTCAACCGACATCTCCCCTCCCACATCCCTCCCACCCCCGCCCCAGTTCCGAGTGAAAGATGCAGGATAAAAGCATCACAGTGCGAGAGTCAGAATATGGACCTGAAAACCCAAGATATGGATGGTTTCCAAGGGCATGAAGGTCCTTATTTATTTCAAGAACCTTGCTTTAGCTAGACATGCAGAGGATTCCAGATTTCTCCTGAAGCAGTGGGAGTCAAATGCTTATCTGAAAGCTTTTGTTCTGCATTCACTCTCATCCCCCCATCTGGGTGTGCAGTGAATAATTACTACTTTCTTTTTTAAACACTGCTTCAGCAAAGCTGGAGTGTCACCAATATAGGAGGCAACTCTGAAATGTATAAATAGACCCTCTGAAAGCACAACAAAGGCTGGGCCAGGGCCCCCACAGAGGAATCAATATTTCAAACGAGCCTCGGTGCTTCCGGGAACACGACTCTATCTGACCTCCCAGCCCCATCTCCACCCTCCTCCTCACCAGCTTCCTCCCGCTGCCCTCCACACCGCAGAGCCGTGCAGGAAAGCTCAGATGGTGAATACGGTCTCCGGCAGCACTTCCAGGCCCTGGCTCTCAGCTGAAGTCTTCTGGAAGGAATGTGAGCCTTAGCAGAGGACTGTGGCATCAGCCCTACATTAAGGAAGTCAGCAATGACTCAACAATGCCATCGGAAGAGTTCCAAAGTGATCAACCTGTGGAAAAACCATCTCCTCCTGGTACTGACCTGAAATTCTCCCTGAGTGCAGAGTGAAGGGAAGGTGGAAACAAGTTACGGGTGGGAAGACAGAACTAAGACGCGGGAGAGGAAGGACAGCCCTTCGTGGGGAGGCGATTTCAGGGGCCATCAGACACCAGCTTTACCCACTTCTCAGCCTGGTCCATTCTGGCCTCAGCTGTGGTCCTGCTGAAGGCTCTCCCACCGGTCAGATATAACGTTAATGGTTTTTTTATAGCAGTTCCAACATCACCAGTTTAGAGACACCCTGAACCTGCCCACCCTACAGCGTTTCATGTAATATCTTACCATAGAGCAATAATAACAATAATACTGTTGTACCTAATATTTGTGAGACATTCCAGCTATATAGTAAAATCACTATCCTTGTTTTGCCGACCGATAGGAAAAGCTAGAGAAGTTCGATAACCTGCCCAAGGCCACAGCTCTGCCCCACGTCACCAGGTGGCCTCTGTTCAGGGAACATGCTGACAGAAGCCCATCCAGGAGAACCCCCAGACCCTGGAGAAATGTTCACCATGCCCACCCCTCTAAGAATGCCATGAACACACCTTCTTGTTGACGTTTGTCTGTTTTCCCAGGTGAGAGCAACAGTGGCAGTGGCCACTTGGCAGTGCAAATAGGTGTCACCTAGGGCATACTGCCAAACTGAGCTTTCTCGAAGCAATGTTCCAAGAGAAATAATGTGTACGTCATTTTCCCCATTCTGTGCCCCCGATTCTAGATAGCAATGATCAGAGTTGAAGATCAATTTCAGTTATCGATTATTACCAATACTCAGCAGGGTCCTTTACCCTCAACCTTGTTAGGATAACAAAAGGGTTGGTGGAACAGGATTGCACCTGGACTATAGATTGACAACTTTGTACCATTTACTATTCATTCTGCCTAAATATAATTTTATACATCAAACAACAGTGATGGGAGTTGTGACATTCACTGTCAGTTCTGTCCTCAGGAAGGCTGGGTGGAACCCTTTCTTCCTGGACTCAGAGAATGAGCCCTCGTTTGACTTGTTCTCACCATCGCAGTTCTGGTGCCCCTCCCTGGGCCTGTGCTCACCTTGACCTTGCCTATCTGCTGTGCTGGGTTTCTTTGCTCTCTTACCGCCCTAGTAGAGCAATGTTCACCGCTCCTAATGCAAGAACCTGAAGCTTCAGCTTTCTCGCTGCTAAATAAAGAGTTGCCTGAGGGCAAGGAGGAGGTCTTGTTCACTGCACCTAACCTAGTGCCTTAGACACAGTAGGTGTGAAATAAATACTTATTGAGTTTAATCAACACTTGCAGATCATTTCAATAGCCACCTTTGAAAGTCTCTTCCACCCAAAAAACAAAATCATCCTGTTTGCACCTTGTCTTAGTCCATTTTGTGTTGCTAGAAAAGAATACCTGAGGCTGGGTAATTTATAAAGGAAAGAGGTTTATTTGGCTCATGGTTCTGCAGGCTGTACAAGCATGGCATCAGCATCTGCTTCTGCTGAGGACCTCAGAGGGGAACAGGTGTGTCACATGGTGAGAGAAGAGGCAAAAGAGAGAGAGAAGAAGTGTTGCCAGGCTCTTTCAAACAACCAGCTCTCATATGAACTAATAGAGAACTCACTCGTTACCTCAAGGAGGGCACCAAGCCATTCATGAGGGATCCACCCCCATGACCCAAACACCTCCTGGGTCCCACTGGGGACCAAATTTCAACATGAGATTTGGAGGAGACAAACATCTAAACCACATCACAACCCTAACAGATGAAGAGCTGGTGACTGACAGAGAAATAAAGGCAAATGTCAGCAGACCACCATGTTTCAGGAGGACCCACCTCCCCACCCTCATTTCCTCTCTCTCTCTCTCTTCCATTTCATTCCCCTGCCTTCCATCAGTGGACATCCAGGAGCCCCTCCTAAAGTATCAAACTCTGAAGATATAGAAATAAAAAATATAGGCTTTTAGTTTAGGGGACAAGCCAGACATAAAACATTTTACCATCCAGCCTCAGAGGCAGATAGAACAGGGATGGGCAAAGGGCTGAGGGAGCTGAGAAGAGGTGATTTCCCACATGGAGGGGGAGGGAAGGTTTCATCTGAGCAGAGTCTTGAAGGATGGATGGAGCAGGAGGAGAAAGGCTCTCAGGGGGAGAGACCAGTGGGCACCAAAGCAAGAAGGCCAGAGAGGCCATTTGGGAAGAGCAATTAGGTGGAAGGAAAGGCTGGGGGCAGTGCTGAAGTTGTTCTGGGCACCAGTGCCACCCCATCGGGAGTTTAGACTGTGTTCTGGAGGCAGTGGGTTGCTTGAGTTCACACTTGAACAGAATCTTGACGTGTTCAAAGGAGTTCATTAAGAAGGATATACTCCCTTTGAGGATTGCAACTTTGTCTTGTCCTCCCAACACAGTGACCGGCCATTTCTAGAGATGTTCCATAAATATTTATTGAATGAATGAATGAACTGTCCACATCAGTGCTTCTCAAACGTTAGCAAGCATCAGGATCACCTGGAGAGCTTGTTAACATAAGACTGCTGGGCTCCATACCCATAGTTTCAGAACCAGGAGGTCTGAGAAAGGGCCCGTGAACTTGCATTTCTAACAAGCTTCCCAGGGCTGCTGCCGCCGCCGGTCTCCAAACCACACTTTGAATGGTGCCGTTCTACACAGCATATCTCCTCCGCCGCCTGCACACAGAAATCAGAAAATACTGAGAATAAGTACTTTAAAGAGGCCCCGGGATCAGGAGATTAACAATACCTCGCATTGGTATATTCCTTTACAGTTTCCTAGATATTCTCTATTTTGACCCTTCCAATTCTGTAGCACTAGTATCTCTTTTCACAGTTGAAAAAGCAGGTGTCCAGTTTCCTTTTCAGTGAAAGGATATATAGTAAGAACAATAATAGTACTTAATCATAGGGTTTTTTTGAGAACTAAATGAGTCAACACGTGTAAAGTGCTTAGAAGAGAGCCTGGCGCACATAGTAAGCTATTTAAGTGTGTGTGTGCGTGAATATGTGATATTATACATTATATCATTATTATTAATATGTGCCCTGAAGCCATTTTGCTTTCAGGTCAGGGACAAGTGGAATCTGTAGGAGGCCTTAATTCAGACCAGGACTCCTGGATGTCAAGCTCCGTTTCCTGATCCAGAATTTTCTTTCTCAAAAACAGGATAGAATTCCTCCATCAGAAAGACCAGAGAGGAAAAGTCCCTGAAAAAGGAATGTCAGGGAAGAATTCACACAGGCTCTGTGTGAAGGCTCTGCCCCAGCACTTGTCTTGGAGTCAGGAAAAGCCCAAAGGCCCCTGTGGAGGCAGGTCTGGGGCAGCCCACACACGGGTCAGGCAAGGCCAGGCACCTTGGTTTGCTGCCACTCACTTCCCTCCCTGACACGTACACATCCCTGGGTCATGGAAGGTTTGTGGCTGAGTTACAGTATCGTTTCCAAGAAGGCACTGAAGCTGAAAATTAGACAGCTGGCAACAGTGGCACGGAGTGCCCAGTGCCACCACCTAGAGCATTTGCTGGTCTGGGCTGCATGTGGCTCTAACAGGAGGCTGCTGGGCTGGGACAGTTGCTTCCCTGGGTGTATGTAACCCCCGTGTCCTCTGTCCTCGGGCCTTTTCCTGTTGCTACCGGCTGATAAGTCCTTTCTACTGGCAGTTCCTCTCCTGCACAGATTTCTCATTTGTAGCTTTCCTGTGCCTGTGTGTGCTGCCCCCCTCAGGAATCTCATGGGTCATTTGTCAGGGAGTTAGGGACAAAATTTACCAAAGCATTTAGCGCCTTTCTTCAGAAGCCAGATTCCCATTCAGTACGATATTTTCTGGGCCATACAAGAATTATTCAAGAGTAGCACTATGATGGAAACCCTTAAACTACAAGGCAAGACTTTCACTACAGAGTCTAATGAAAGAACAGAAATTCTAGTGGAATCTACAGGACTAATTTAAACACTTTGCTTGGGAGTAATTTGACTACAAAGAACCAGCTCTAGTTCAGCCCCTCTCATGGGAATATTTTAGACAAAGAAGTCTGAATTCTTATTCGATATTAAGAGTAGGTTAATATTATGAAATAAATTCCACTTGCACATAGGCTGAATTTAAAAAACCTCTCTCACTGAAACTGATTCATATGCAACCTAATGCAGAATTTAGCTGTGCTTTAATTTTCATTCTCAATAAAATTCTATCAGGAGTACCCAAAATACATTAAAGTTATGACACCTTTTAAACACAAATGTCATGAAAGTTCTGCTATAACTGATTTTTAAATTGCTAAGGCCACAGTATAAAATCTGAAAGCCCCCTCAGTCCATGGGATGTGGACTCACGGGGGAGGGAGGAGGGACGCAGCAGCGACCAAACCAGCTGAAGTCTGCTCCCCTGGGCATGCTGGCGACCAGCAGGCTGCTGCATGGCTCTGCAGACCTCTCTGCATACTTAGAATTCTCCATTGTCCTGTGTTTTCTTTTCTTTTTTCCTTTTTCTTTTCTTGTTCATACTCTGCATTCCTTCTTCATTGTCCTGTGTTTTCTTGTTTGAGTTTGTTACATAACAGTATGAATGTGTTTCCCAGCCCAGTTTGGTCCTTTTGGCCACACCATCGCATTTGCCTGGGAAAGCAGTTCTCATCTTCCAGGGGCAGCCCCACACACGCATGACCCAGCTCACGTGTGGGCCCTCAAGGTGTCCAGGAAGCAGCCAAAGGCCTCGCCCACCAGGTTTTGGGTAAGACGCAGCTCCTGTGATGCGGCCTGTCACTCAGCACTTCTCTCACCCACTCAAGAAGCAAGCGGGAGAGAGGCTAACTATAAACGGAATAACTTCAAATCCATTTGAATTTGTAAAAAACAAAATCAAATATGTAAAATCAGTGGCAACTTCTATGACTTAAACTATTATTAACACAGATGACTTCTGCACATCAGTGTGCCATGACATGGCGGCTGAGCGTGAAAGGGGGTACAACGAATTGTCAGTGTCTACGGATGACCGCCTTTAAATGATGCATCATAATGTGATGCCACATGCCTTTTTTTCATTAGCCCACATTGTTCAGTGGCATGCTCTCCCAGTACTAATTTAATGTTGCAGCTATAATTACACATGGATCCATTTTATGATGTCTGGTTTTGACTGTGAATGTTAATACCAAAACATTTATCCATGTCGGTCATAAAACCCATCAATTACGTACAGAAAATGAAAGAAGTGGTTAGACTGGATTTTCCGCTGCATTGTGAACCGGATCTGATCTTTCTGACATGGGTGTAGCAAGGTCAACCCAATGTGACACATACGTGGTCACTTAGGAGCCCTTTTGGCAATTATGATGATGATTATATTGAATGTAGGTTGCAGATTAGAGAGTCCATCATGTAGTAATTAGCACAAAGAAATGTGAAGACCTTTTCATTTCTCCTTTACAAGACACAGACTTTCTCTCTGACTTTTTCATAAACTGTTTAGACTTTCTGTGCTTCTAATTCTGTTATTGTATATTGCTTCAGTCATAAGTATGATACTTAGCATAGGAGTTTGTTTCACCAAAGAATCCCTATCTCAGCAGAGCTCCTCATGGTGATTTAGAAAGTTTCCTTCTAAAACTGTAGCAAAATACCTAGTGGTTTCTTGTTAAGTACCGTCAACTCAAAGCCAGAAAAGGATGAGGAAGCATCTAGAAGGCACAAAGGCTTGCACCAAACCTTGTACATTTTACTCAGAAAGAGCGTGCTCTCTCTTATTTCAGAGACCATTCGAAAAGGCTTTGTTGTGTATTTTACAGCCCACAACTGTTCAACAAATAATTAATGTGCACTAAGCTTATGAGACCAGTAGGCTGACTGCTATAGACAACTTGGCCACATAGCCACACTATTCTGTAAGGGAGGCTGAACATACTATCTTTATTCTGGGCAGCCACGTGCCCCCTAGGACCTAGGAAGAGGAGGACGATATCCCATTAGTATCTCTACCACAAGCACCCTTCCACCCCTACTCAAACCCTTTGACAACCTAATCTCTCAGTGCAAAATTTGAAAGTTTTCAGTCTGTGGACCGGTTTCCTGTAGATCAGGCTTCTACCCCGGTCCTATCAGCCATGAACAGGAAGAGGGAGGGGGACATTTGGACACAAGGTACCCCTTTCAGAGGCCGTGTGAAGGAGCAGAGACTCTGGGAAAGGGGGCCTGGCCAGAGCAGGCAAGCTGACTGACTTGTTCGCTACAACAGGCTAGAGATGTGCTGTAGATGGTGCTCAACGCTAGAGTAGAAAATCACAATCCAGTTCAGCAGGCAGGCCGTGGAACCCCGCCAAAGTATTCTTTGCAAGAAAATGGTCTGAGTGAAGCTTTACCAAGACAAGGCTATGCTGGCAGTGGTGCGGGGACTGATTTGGAATAAGGTGAGGAGAGGTAGAAGCCCCCATAGGCAACACCCGCATCAGTCCAGGTTGAGACCGAATTTGACTTTTTTTCCCCAAAATATTAAGGTGGTACAAATGTTTTAGGTTACATGGATCACTTTTGCAATGCTTGAGTTCTAGCTATAGGGGTGCCCATCGCCCAAATTGTATTCATTGTACCCAGGCTACAGAATGGGACAAAATATTCACAAGCCATACATCCAATAAAGGGCTAATATCCAGAATGTACAAAGAACTCAAGCAAATCAGCAAGAAAAAGACAAACAACCCTATTAAAAAGTGGGCAAAAGACAAGAACAGAAGTTTCTCAAAAGAAGAAAGACAAATAGCCAATAAACATATGAAAAAATGCTCAATGTCACTAATCATCAGGGAAATGCAAATTAAAACCACAATGAGACATCACCTTACTCCAGTTAGAATGGCTTTTATTAAAAAGTCCCAAAATGATAGATGCTGGTGTGGATGCAGAGAGAAAGGAACACTCATACACTCTTGGTGGGACTGCAAATTAGTACAACTCCTATGGAAAACAGCATGGAGATTCCTCAAAGAACTAAAAGTAGACTTACCATTCGATCCATCAATCCCACTATTGGTGACCTACCCAAAGGAAAAGAAGACTTTTCATCAAAAAGGCACCTGAATTTGACTTTGAACAGAGCTGTAGAAGGCAGGAGAACTGTTAAAACTAGGTAGGCAATTAGAGCAATAAGAAGGGGCAGCTGACATTATTATGGCAAGGGAAGAGTAGGAAAATCTATAAAAAGCAGAATTTCAAATTAAAAAATCACAGCAGCATGGGCCGTACAGTTGAGTGGCACTTAATACAAGTGTGATTGTATTATTTATATCTGCCATCATAGCATAATGTACAGTCCTGATGATACCCCCAGTACTTTAAAAAAATGATTATATCATAATTCAGAAAACAAGAACATTTGTAATACATTCTATAAAATACTTTTATTCCTAATGGTAAGAATAAAGAAGTTTTGTGTTCATTTGAGAGGTAAGCTTAGGTATCTGGAAGATATGCTTATTTGGAAACATCTTATTTCCCAAATAATAATTAAATGAGTCCTCCCTGTACCTGGAACAAACATGTTTTCAAATGCACATTATAGTTCCACACTTAGGTGTGCAGATTACGTTTACCTTGCTGACCACCAAGTAGAAAGCATGGCCCTGGAAACCCAAGTTCAGCATTCAAAAACCTCAGCTAAACGAATGGATAAAACTCATTCAAAGAAGCCGAGCCTCTTGTTTATCAGAGAAACGAAGCTACGTAACCATGAGTTATGACACAGGACACTCAACATGAGACCTAGGTAAGCATACATGTCCAATTGAAGGGCTAGAGCTTACATGACTCTCCTGTGAAAGACCAATTTCCATAACAGTTCAGCCCTGGAACAGAATAGGTAGCGTCACAGAATTATAAGAGACAGCACAAAGGATACATACAGAAATCAATGGCCATCTTTTTTGCTCAAATACATGCAATAAACAACCAGTTCTGTCCAGTATTATTCTCTAAATTTAACGAAACACACCTATGTGTGTTTCTTAAGAGAACTTAAGAGAAGGACTCTAGTAATTTTGAATAACAACTGAGAAAACTACACTAGGATGGCTGAGAGAAAAGTACAAAGAATCTTCTAGAAGTTTGAGGCTCTGCATCTGACTGCTGAAGTGTTCCTCCATTTCAAATGGGGATTTTTTTTTAACATATCCCTCACAGATTATTTTTGACTTAGCCAAGCAGGGAGCCTATTTTAAAACTCCCAATTTGAAAATCATGGAAGCTTTATAAAGTCCTCCACCTGCATCTCTTTTTAGGAACACAGTTCTTTATTCTCCGAAGGATGAAAACCTCTAGCATATAAAAACTTTGTTAAGCTGTCACTATCAATAGGATAAAAAAAAAAAAAATAACAGTGGACAAAGAAGAAACAAATTGCATCTTCAAATAAGTTTTCTTGAAGCCTTGTTAAAAGCTATAACCTCTGATGTTAACTAAATTTAACCCACTCTGACCCTCGTGGCGGCCCTTAACCTCTTCTTTCTTCTGTTTCCTGTGGCTGCTGGAGAAAACTGGCCCAGTCATTGGAAAAGCGTTCTCTGTAGCACACAAAGGCCCAGCCTTCCTGCTACCCCGTCAGGAGGCCCCGAGTCGACCGAGGGGTCAGCACCTGTGCTGAGAAGCCGGTGACAGTGGATTGCCTGCATCCCTTTAGAGCAAGTTGTGAGAGTGTCTACCCTTCAAATATCACACTGCAGTTTCAGGCATTCAAGCCACTGAAGTTCAGGTTTTCTTTGTGAATGCAGCCTTTACACAAATTAATCTATTGCTGTTCAACTGACTGTAAAATTAGCAGATTTACTGTTGCAAAAAAAAAAAAAAAAGGAAAAACTAAGAGCTTTCACTTCCACTTTGGTAAGGTCACGGATGCGTCCTAGGCTGCCAACAAAACAGCCTTTAAAATCTTTGCAGCAGAGCCTAGCAACTTGTAGGGCAAAAAAGCAGCAAAACAATGACTCCAATGTACAGTGGAAAGTCTTTCCTATACAGTAAACATGTACAACTCGATATTTGAGGAACTTTCCAAAATGGAATAATTTGCCTTTAAGATTTATTTTATTACTAACATCCTTCCTATGTGCTGTCAGTCCTGTCTTCCTTAAACAGCCTTGTAACTAGAAGGTCTCCTGTGGATGTTTAAAAATATTATAGTGTAAGGTTGTATTTTAAATGTAAAATGCTAACTACTAACTTGGTCCCATTTTGCTTTGATTTACATAGTAGTAAACATTGTACATTTTTTAAGGTTTCATGTACTTGCTCTTCACTGTTCTGCATGATGTGCTAGGATGGTAATAGAAACTATTTTCATTAAGTGTTTCAAAATGACCAGAGTCAACTGAATCACCCCAAAACTCAATACTTTTGAAATGGAAACACATGGCTCTGTTGTTTTTCCAAAGGAGACTTTTGAACCTATTTTCTGCTTCCTTCAGTTGCACAACAGACTTTTCACGGAAGATAAATGGACCCTCCATATACAAATACTTTTATTTAGCAGACATGAAAGCTTTTTAAAAAATTCATTACAACATGTCACTCATTTTAGACACACTTATTTTGTTCATTCACAACCACCACCATGTTTTAATAACTGATGCCATCATTTTTGGACAAGAGAAATTATTAATTTGGAGTCCAATGTTAGGGGAAATCTTACACATGGTAAGAAATTTATTCTGTATCTAATAATAGTTTGAGAGCATGTGAAGGGTTATATAACACAGACGTGGTCACCAGATGTTCTCTAACTCGACTGCAGAACCAGTCTAAGTAGCAACATGATGGATTTAGGTTATGTAAAGGAAAAGATTCCGGAGTCTTATGAAACATTGAAATGAGGAGCTAAATCTCCTTGCCTGAAGTTTTTTTGTTGTTGTTGTTGCTGTCGTTTCATTTTGTTTTTTAAAATACAGAGATATTTACATGTTTGGAATGGATTAATAATAGTCCTGCCAGAAGGTAAATGGTAAAGATTCTGTAAGAAGGCTTTCGGCTTTAATAGTTTATAGTAATAGACACATAGCATCGGGCTGAAAAGTGTACCTTCAGGAAGTTCTGAACAAGTTACCTACACTCAGCCAAAACCTCTTACATGCCTAGCTTTCCATCACCCTTTTGACAAGTCCATAAACATAAACTAAGGGGAGCATGGATCCTCTCGGTTATTTGACCGCCATTGTAATTGACAGAGTTGCAGCCATTTAAGACAATTGTTTTCAGCTAGATTTAGTTGTTGGTACTACATAGGATCTCAAGCATTATAGACTTCAATTTCCCTATTTTAGCAAAACTTCCCTGACAGGAGCTTATAATCTTACGGGGGGCAGGGGGGCGGGGCACAGGGGATAATATAAACTAACTGTAATCCATGAACAACAATTTGTTGAAGAATATGCTGAATATCTGAACCCACTCAGGCTTTGTAGCATCTACATAACTTCAAAATAAACCCAGGATTTTGATTAATATAAGATTAGCTTTTAAAATTAATTGTTACAGTCATTGTGGCGTTATGAAGACACAGCCTAGTGTTAATAACTTCTTAAAGAAATCACCCATAGAATAATTCCTTTGTGGATCAGATATATTGTATGTACCTCAATGACCTTGGGCTGAGCAACTGCGTCTCGTACACCTCCCTGTTTTAGAAGGTTCCCTCTGCATGTGGGAAAATTGAGAGGACTTTGAAAGCTCACAGGCGTGGAGAGGGACAGAATATTTCCATTAATCCTTCACCAGGGCATTCAATACACATATGTATTGAATGAGAAACTTCACGGGCCTGCAATGGAAATTACTATGTAGTGGAAAGTGTAGAAGTTTTACAGTCACTAGGATTTGACTTTTTTATTTTGGTAAACTATACGTATAACAGAAACCATAAGAATTGGGAAAGCTCTATACATGTCTGAGAGTCCTCTTCTATGCACACAGCAGATCAGACAGTTTACAGATCTGTGGCCTAGTAATATTACCTTACCAAACCACAAAGTCTTTATTCGAAGGTCTTCAAAATCTGCCACCACCAAGATGAGCCCAAGACTCTCAATGACTCTTTAAAAGCTGCCAAGTCCCATTTTGGCTGGAGGTCAAAGCAGAGTTCAAGGGAAAAGATGTATGGAGACATCTGACAATGGCAGTCTAGAAAGCTTCTCAAACCACCTACTGTGAACACATCTGCCTTGAAAAAGGGCTGCAAATGGATGATGGCAGGTAGCTTTGGTTACCAGTGACTACTTGGTGTGAATTTATTCATATCATAATCTTACCAACCTTAAGTCCTTAGTTTGAGTACTAAATGCTTCAGTTACTTTTACACACTTCACATCGTTTAATGTTTTTGAGGACTTACTTCGCTGCTTCACTCACTACTCCAGCAGTGTAAGGAACATTTAGGGTTAAGAGCACCTACTCTGGCACCAGGCTTCCTAGGGTTCTTTTTTTTAAATCTTGATTTGGCTACTAGTTGTGTGACCTTGGGCAAATTCAATTCTTCACGTTCCAGTTCCTTCATCTGTAAAATGGCTAATCATGGTAATTAGCTGATAAAGTTATCCTGAAGATTAACAACTTAATTTATGTTAAGTACTTAGAACAGTGTCAGGGACATAAGTACAAGCAATGATAGATGTGGACAATTATAATTACTGAGCATCTAACATTTCCAAAAGTATTGTGCTACTCACTCTATCCTGGTGTCTGTATCAGACAAACATATATCTTGGTACTGAGAAATAATTTGGTAGAATAAAATGCATCTTTAAACCATCTTGTTTAACTTGGAAATGGACAACATGCAGATCTGAGCCTTGGGTCACACACAGAGTTGTTTCAGAGTTTACCACCCTACTATTTTAACAGTGAGTGCCAACGCGCCAGGCACTGTGGACTTGATGAGGAAACTGAGACTTGGTCTTTGCTCTCAAGGAGGTATTTAAGGCTGAACTGGTTTTGTCATCTGTAATAAAAGAGGTAACAACTGATTGAAGGAGTTATTTAATGAGAACTAAGTAAGACAACGAGTTAAGAGTTTCTCTTCGTACAAGGACTCAAACTATTCCCAGATTATAGGTGGCTTCACTAAGCCAGGATTGTAAATTCTCACTCTGCATTTAGGAATTTCCTATTTAAGAAAAGGAGGGGCAGGTGGTTAACCCCAATCCTAAACAAACAGCAGCTGGCAGCCCGGTGGCCCAGGGGTAGGCCCCGACAGACGGTAGGAGAGAAGCCAGGGGCATCTGACTGCACCGAGGTTTAGAAGTGACTCTACTGGGACTCTGGGCAAGCCTGCTAATCACTCCGGGTCCGTTTTCCCTTTGGTCAAATTGATGACCTGTTAGAACTTCTCCCAATTGCAACATGACCCGCACCTGACCGGGAACCGAGTGCTCGCAGGTGGTGAGTCCAGCCCGCTGCGAGCCACCTGGAAACCGAGGGAAGCCTTTTACACCCTTGAGTCTCTCTGCTCACCCGTAAATTGCGAACAGTGCTCTTTAACTCACAATCTTTACAAAAGACGTTTATGAAATATTTGGTTAAATATAAAATATTTTATTAAATAAAAAACACTATGAAAACTGTGTATAAGCCCTAGTGGGAGACGTAGCCATGCCGAGATTGGCGTGAATGTAACTGGAGGAAGGGATGCTCTGATTGCTACAGAAAGTCGACATCTTCATCTCACCTCTGGAGAGGTGGGAGCCAGGTGAGCAGCAATTTCCCTACAAGAACCTCCCCCATGCGCTCCACATTTTTTGTCGGAGGAATTTAATCTCACCAGCCGAAAAGCGCTGTTCCCCATGTCACTTTTCCTTTAAAGGACGCGGGTTGAAGCCCCGCCCACTACGGAAAGCGAAGGGGTGTCTCCGGAGAGCATTTATTGGCTCCTTCTGCCTGACCTTAGAAATGGCCGACCCCAGGACACGTAATGCTGGAGGTGAGGGGCGCGGAGCGATGAGGGGGTCCTGCGGCGGGAGGACATGGTCTTAGGGGACGTGCCTGCCGAGGAGGTGGCAGTGTGCTCAGCCGCGTCCTTATAAGGTCATGGCTACTCTGTCCCGCGGGGGCGGGGAGTGCCCACATTCCCTGCGGCGCAGTCGGGGGTTTGGCTGGGCCCTGGGGCCTTTTTCGGGCCCAGGCCGCTGCCCGAGCTTCCCAGGGTCGCTGGTCCAGCGATATCCCACGTTCCGCCCAGCCATTGCGGTCCACCTGCGCGCGCGCGCAGTTCGTCCCTTCTCTGGCCCAGGCCTGTGGCGGGTCGCATTTCCCGGGTGGGCGTGGACGCCGCTGCCACACGTGACCGGGTCAGCTCCGCCCGGAAGTGCCCCGCTCCTCCGTGCTGGGTCCCGCTCGGGCCGGGCGAGTTGGGCACGGGCAACTGCGCTAGTGTGTGCGCGGGAAAGGCCGGACAAACGCTTCTCTTGCTGCCTGCTGCCGCCGGAGGAGGCCTTGTTGGGGAAGGTCGCCAAGTGATTTGGGATTTCCTTTCCTGTTTATCATTTAGTACGCTCCATGGCCTAAGACTCCTGAAGGAAGTAAAATAAGTTTTCCTACTGAGAAGCCTCAGTTCCAAGT
The DNA here is from genome assembly GCA_004363605.1 of Indri indri. Classification (NCBI taxonomy): domain Eukaryota; kingdom Metazoa; phylum Chordata; class Mammalia; order Primates; family Indriidae; genus Indri; species Indri indri. The sequence goes on along the minus strand of RJWJ010005063.1, from coordinate 40,438 downwards.
ACATGTTATGAAAGGTGTTAATCTAAGAGAAGGACACAAGGTAGAGGGAAGAATCTGGAAAATCAACTACTGTTTATTGTGCCAGGCACAACGGAGCTTTAAGGAATAAATTAGTCTTGTTTCCTGCTTATAGAGTTTGCCGTCTAGTGAGGAAGAGTTTGTAGTAATGAGATAATCACGAAATTAAAATTGTGATAAGTGCTTTAAGGGAAAGATAAATGGGACTATGAAGCATTTGATGTTAAGGTCAACAAAGTGAACAGCGGGGTGGGAGATCTGGCTTAGTTTGGGAGGTAGTCAGAAGAATGCCTGAGAAAGACAGCTCTTGGCATTGTTCTGGCCTTTCCTAAACCAAGGGAGAATACTGAATTTCAGGAAACCATGGCTTAGGCAGAAAGGAGAGGTTGGAGAGGTGGAGGGGCTTTTTGGCCTGGTGAAGGGGGAGGTCTTTAATATTGGGGCAGTTTTAAGGTGGGGAGGGCCCTGGGTGTGGTGACAGCAGTGCCATGGGGAGAACTGGTTGCGGGGCTCAAGGGGTTTGTAAAAGCTGAGTTAGGAAACTAGCAGGAATCCCAACAAGAGGTGGTCTATGTCTTAAACAAGAGTAGTGATACAGAGTATGTAGTGATACAGATCTGTCTGTGGATACAGAGAGAACTGGATGGATTTGAGTGGGGTTTAGGAAGTAAAGTTAATGAGACTTGGTGTTGAGCTGGCTGTGAAGCGAGGGAGAGAGGACGTGTGAAAGGTGACCCAAGGCTGGATGGACAGTGATTGGACGAAGACATGACCATTTAGAAAATTAACATACAGAAATAAGTTCAACTTTTTTTTTTTTTTGAGAGCTGTTGCTAGGACTAGAGTGCAGTGATGTCTTCAGAGCTCTCTGCAACCTCCAACTCCTGGGCTCAGGCACTCCTCCTTCTGCCTCCTGAGTTGCTGGGACTACAGGCACACAGCCCCACACCCACTTATTTTTCTATTTTTAGTAGAGACAGGGTCTTGCTGTTGCTTAGGCTACTTGAACTCCTGGCCTCAAGCAATCCTCCTGCCTTGGCCTCCCAGAGTACTGGGATTATAGGCATGAGCCACTGCCCCTGGCCAAGCTCAACTTTTAATACTAAGTCTTTAGCTCTGGGTTTAAAAGCTTTTTAAAACTTTTTTGGATAGTCATTAAGTTATATGAATTTAACAGCTAAAGAAATGTGGTTAAGTAATTGGCCAAAGATATATGCTGGTTTTTTCCCGTTGTTCTAAATCGGAGTTCTAGTATATAAATGGCTCAGTCTCTTAGTAGAAAGTACTTTGTGCTTCATTTGGAAGAGTAAAACCAGCAACAAGGGAGGGTTACTGCATGAAAGTTCCATAATCATAGTGCAGTCCTCTGGGTTTAAGAATGCTCATCAGGAGTTCGAAACCAGCCTGAGCAAGAGCGAGACCCCGCCTCTACTAAAATAAGAAAGAAATTAATCGGCCAACTAAAAATATATTAAAAAAATTAGCCGGGCATGGTGGCGCATGCCTGTAGTCCCAGCTACTCGGGAGGCTGAGGCAGAAGGATCACTTGAGCCCAGGAGTTTGAGGTTGCTGTGAGCTAGGCTGATGCCACGGCACTCACTCCAGCCCAGGCAAAAGAGTGAGACTCTGTCTAAGAAAAAAAAAAAAAAAAAAAAGAGTGCTCAACCCAGGCTAGAATGGAGAAAGTGGGACAGTTTGCAAGCAGAAGCAAGAATTTTGTTAAACTCCTTTGGAAAGTGTGAAAGAGAATTCTTGGAGTCATAGGAATTGGCAAAATTAATTTCGCAAATATCTAGTCCACTAGAATCTAGGTAACTTTGATCCAGCCTCCCTGGAAAGAATAGATATCAATATGAATTTGTAACTCTTGGCTATATGAGAGAGAAGATCAAAGAGTGAACAATAGAAGTTATATTCATCTTTTCAGTCCATATGGTTTTATTAATAAAATGCATGCAAGCAATTTAATTTCTTATAGGACAGGACTCCCCACCCACCCCTCATGATTCTATCTACTAAACCACATATTTAAATCACGTTCCAGGAAGCTTCCTTACAAATATGTAAATAGTACTTTCTGGGAGAATGCAAAATAATGTATCATACAGGGAATGCAACTGACCTTTGAAACAGTAATTGTTGCTGTTTTTTTTGGTGCAAGAATGTTCACAGCAACTATTCATAATAGCCCAAAACTGGAAACAGCCTAGGTGTTCATTAACAGAAAACTAGATTTAAAAGCTGTAGTATATTCATATACTGGGAGGACACTTCTCAGAAGTAAAAAAGGAAAAAACATGATATAATACATACGACAACATGGATGAATCTTGAAAATATTATGCTGAGATGCCTTACAACAAAGAATACATACTGTTCAATCCCACTTCTATGAAGTCTTAGAACAGACTATGATGGAAAAAAATTTGAACAATGGGTGGGGCTGGGGATTGACTTGGAGGAAGCATGAGGGAACTTTCTGGGATGATAGTCACGTTCTGCATGTTGATAGGGGTTTTGGTTACAAAGGTGTATGTACTTGTCAAAACTAATCAAATGTTTAAGATTTGTACATTTCATTATGTATAAATTTTGCATCAAAAAAATTTAAATATTGAACACTAGTTAATGATATGCGTGCTAAAGTGTTTGAGGATGAAGTGTACCAGTGTCTGCAGTTTAGTTTGAAATGTATCAAAATGTAAATAAAATGAATGGAAAGAGGAATAAATAGATGGATAGATGAAGCAAGAGTAAAAACATTAAGTGTAGAATCTAGGTAATAGATATTGGGATATTCATTATAAAGTCTCAACTTTTCTGTGTGTTTAAACATTTTCATAACAAAATGTTGGGAAATATAGTCCTTTAAAGAATATTGTTTATTTTAAACAACTGAAGACTGTATGAAAATAAATGAACACAACCCTAGGCTCACCTGAAATACATAGCATATGGAGATAGCCACATATTTATTTCATAATTTCCCACTTTATGGCTTACTATTTAAATCATTTCAGTTTCTTATGGAGTAGGTGGATCAAATATTAAAATAACTATTGCATACATTTGGAGTGATGGAATTGACATTTTTTCTTACTGACCATCATCCCAGGAAAGTTAGTGATGATGCCAAAGAGGCATCCTCATTTCTCCTCTTGGAGTTTTTCAGTGATCCAGTCTGAAGTAAATAAGGAATAAATAAAAAGAAATTATGTGTTTCTTTCTACAATGTGGAGTCAGCTACTGAATTTAAAGCTACGGATAGATGCAGACTCATGCAGTGCAGCCTGATTTTGATAACGTCCGAGTAATCGGCAAATCAGAAATGGGTATCTCATGCCATAAAATTATGTATTTTAAGTAAACTGACATTAAGATAATTGGCTTTTAGGATATTATGGATGTCTCAGAGAGTATAGTCGTGGGAGTAGGAGTACAGCAAATGCATCAATATTGTCATAAGAACATAAGCATTTTTGTTTTGATTTAGACTACTGGTCTGTCTATTCAGCCTAGTATTACTTATCTGACAGAAGTATCTTGTCAGAGAACATGGCTTCCTATTTTACATCAACCTTGAAAGGTTAGGGGTAATCTCAGACATCCTGCCTTAAACTACGTTTGAACCACTTACATTATAATGTTTTATTACTCATTTTTTAAAATTTCTTTTTTTTTTTTTTTTGTCCTAACCCAGTGGTTTTTAACAGGAGAGGGGAGAGGAAATACCTGTGTTTTGAGAAGCATCGCCAGATGCTGCTGACAGGCCTCCAGTTTCTGAGAAATACTGCCCTGATATAGTCATCTTAACTTTTAACTGTTTATTGGCAAAAATTCTACAAGTTCAATCTCAAACTGAAACCATCACCATTTATGATGATGAAACACTTTTAGACTTGGGTTTGATGAAAACTAGATGGAAAACTAAAGGTAATATGCATCACAAAACAATTCAGAATTTTAAGTTTTTAAAGTTCCTATTTATCGGTCACTTGGACATAGGCTCGAAACTAAAAAATGGAATTTTTTTATAAAGCTGTACAAAGCCAGAATGCCAATGTATTAAGTTACGATGAAATTTAGAACTTAATGCAGACTAAGTAGTCATATAGACCTGACTAATGAAGTGAACTTTTTCCTCCCTCTAGAACAGTGGTCCCCCAACCTTTTTGGCACCAGGGACTGGTTTCGTGGAAGACAATATTTCCACGGACCCAGCGGGGTCGGGGGCTAGGAGGGTGTGTGAGGAGAATGGTTTCAGGATGATTCAAGCGCATTACATTTATTGCATTTGCAGCTGCTCCCCAGCACTGATCTGACAGGAGGCGGAGCTCAGGCAGTGATGCCAGCGATGGGGAGCAGCTGTAAATACAGATTAAGCTTCACTTTCTAGCCCACCACTGGCCTCCTGCTGTGCGGCCTGGTTTCTAACAGGCCATGGACTGGGACTGGTACTGGTCCCGGTCCGTGGCCTGGGGGTTGGGACTGAAGCTCTAGCCTAATGATTTATTTTTTATTTATATATTTATTTTTCTTTTAGAGGCAGGGTCTAGCTCTATCACCCAGGCTGGAATGTAGTGGCAAGATCATATGGCGAGATCATAGCACACTGCAGTCTTAAACTCTTGGGCTCAAGTGATCCTCCCACCTAGGCCTCCCAAAGTGCTGAGATTACAGGGTGAGCCACCGTGCCTGGCCTGATTGGTTTTTAAAAAACTTTTTAATTATGAAAAAAAATTTAAACATACAAAAAAGTTGGAAGACTAGTAATTGAACATGTGTACAACCGTAACCTAGATTCAGTAGATGTTGCCATAGTTGCATTGTCTAACTTTATATTTCCTGCTGAACCATTTCAAAGTAATTGGCAGGTGTCATGGCACTATCCTAATACTTCAGCCTTCCTTCCCTCAGAATTCCATTTTCACACCTAAGAAAATTAGCAGTACTTCTCTAATAGTGTCTAATACTAGTTCCTGTGCAGGTTCCCCACCCCCATCCCTAACATACCCCTTCAGCATTTTATAATTATGTTTCCTTGATCATTTTATTCAGGAGTAGCCTCCCGCTTCCTTTTTCTTTCCCAATGACATTGACTTTTTTTTAGATATCAAGCCAGTTGTCCCACAGTTTGGATCTGTCAGATTATTCCCTTGCGGTGTCCTCCAGTTTGTTTCTCCCAGAGTCTGGCCCTTGTACCCTCTGAAAACTGGAAGCCGGGTCCTGACACTGCATCGGGTTCAGGGTAAGCCTTTTGGCAAGGCTGCCTCAGAGGTCTGGTGTACTGTGGGTGGCTTCACATCAGCAGGTGTACACTGGGATCGCAGGTTGGTGTCCCACCACTGAATAAGCTGAGTGTGACCTTTGATTAAGATGGTGATGGACAGCTGTCTCCTTGGCAGAGTATGTTTTTCTCCTTTTTCAGTCTGTAAGTAATCTGTGGTGACCCTTTGGCATCAGCTTTCTACCTAATGATTTTTTGCATCTATCCTTGCCTGAGTCAGTGATTTCATTGGGGATGGCAAAATGGTAATTTTCTAATTGCATTTACTTTTCTTTTCCATTTATTAGCTGTCATTCTCTTCTAAAGAAGCGCTTTTCCTCATCAAGTGGGGATGATTATAGTTCTTCCTAAAAAGGTAGGATAAATGCTCAGTTCTTTTTTGTTTAATTACCAATTCACCAATTTTCGAAGTAAAGAATTGGGGTAATAGTCATATACAGTTGTGGCAAATTATCATTTTCATAGATTTTTGCATATTCAGTGTGTTGAAATGAATTACAGTCATTAGTCCTTAATGTTTAAATTATACCAAATTTGACCAGTGGGAGTCTCTTTTGCTGCCAAACTGTAAATGAAATGTAAACAAACAAAATTGTAATACTATCAGGGAAATCTGAAAAGTAGGTATTTGATGATATAAAGGAATGATTATTAATTGGGATAGTGTTGTGATTGTTAAAAAGATAAAAGAGTGCTTCTTACAGATGCATGCTGAAGTATTTACTGTTGGAATAGGATTGATTTTGAAATAGTGCCTGGATGGTTGGGGGGAGATGGTGAGCGGGTAGAGATGAAACAGGTTTGGTGTGTGCTGTTTATTATGCTGTTGTTCCTGTTTGAAAAGTTTCCTAATAAAAGGTTTTAAAATTACGAATTTATGTTGACATTTGCAATTCAAATTTAATATTACAGTTTTTTTAATGTGTAAGGGCCTATTTTGAAGAAACATGTATATTTTCAACTTTGCTGATCTAAAGCCAAAATTTAGCTAGTATTAAAGCATAATTGCTTTGAACTACTTTGCCTACTGTGTAAATCAAGAAAATTTGAAGCTTTTTTAAATTTACAATTAAGTTTGAATAATGGTAAAAGACTTTGAATTAAAAAACATAGTTTCAGTATTTTTCTACTCTTTTCTTTTCCCTTTTTCTCTTCTTGGAAATTGTTTTTAAAGCTTAAAAACAATCCTACAACATTTTTCTGAAATAGTGTTTATTTTATAAATAAATAGAATTTATTTACAAGTATAAAAATAATACTCATAAAAATTTTGAGAAATAATAATTAGGAAAGATAAGGGGAAAATCACTTTTGTCTTAAACCTCAAATAACCAGGGTTTTTATAAATTTCTTATCATCTTTTTCTTATGTCTAATATTTTTGTTTATTTGCTTACTTGTTTGAAAAAAAAATCCCGCATTTTGAGCCAGGCGTGGGGGCGAGCGCCTGTAGTCCCAGCTACTCAGGAGATTGAGACAGGAAGATGGCTTGAGCCCAGGAGTTCGAGGCTGCGGTGAGCTATGATGATGCCACTGCACTCCACCCTGGGACAGGGAAGACTCAGGGAGGAGCAAGTTCGGCATGGAAGTTAACTTTGGACTTGTTAACTTTGGACTTGTTAACTCTGGGATGACTATTACATATCTGTGTGGAGATGCTGAGTAGGCAGTTAACACTGTAGGTGTGGAACTCAGGGGAGAGATTGGAGCTAGAGTTATCAATTTGGGCATTGAGTGTTAGCAAGCTAGGAAGGATGGAAATGAGACTGTGCATGTCCATCACTTGCTAATTTACCGTATTTTTTTTCATATCACTCTTCAACATGAGGGGTGAGGGGTCAGTGGGTCATATGGCCTGGTGGGATCAAAACCAGGGACCAGAGGAAATTTCCAGCTTTAAACACCCAGGTGATTCTCATGCAGGTGGCACAGGGACCATTCTTGAGAAGAACTACTGAAGATACCTCCTTTTTTCCTCTTTCATCTTTGACAAGTCACACCTCTGTGAGTTCTTGATTCTCTAACGTTTCGTAGCATACCCTAGATTAGATGGCAGGTCCTCTCATCACTCCTTCAGCCTGCACCCCTAAGATTTACTAAACATGTGAATGGAAGGAGAGAGATGCAATTAAAACATCAAAGGACAATTTATAAGTGCTTCAAATTCAGTCTTCTAGCCATGAAGTAAAACTGCTATCATCATATATGCTGCAGTTACCATTTGGTAGTAATGCCTGAAAGATCTTTATAGTTTATGAGGTTGGCACTTTGATTTATGTCAGGGTATTTCCTTTTTGACAGTCTCAGTTCTTCCAGTGGGTTGGCTTCCTTCCTGGAGAGTCCCCTTTCCCATAATAGTATTCTTATCCTTTGTATATCATCAAATGTGTTGATAAATTGTTAACAGTTAATTATACTAAAATTTTATGAATTGGTATTTATGAATCACCATTTTATATACTACATTCTCATAAATAAATTCTCAAGATGATATTTGCTTTTGTAGTTAGTGCTATAAGATCCATGGGAACTAGAGTCAAATAAGATCTTGTGTACAGAAGAAAAAAATGGAAAACCAAAGCACTGTGCAAATCTGACTAATTCTAATAACCACTTATGCTAGGGACAGTGCCATCATGAGTTAGCCTGCCCAAGGTCACCCAGTAGTCCACCTTGTTGGTGTAGCTTTCCTGTGCATGGATCTGGTAGTCCAGAGAATAGCATCTCCTTAACACTTAAGAGATAATGTAGTCTCTGCAGCCTCTCACATGCCCTGCCATGTACCACTGTATCAGACCACGGGATAAGTAATTGAATTTTAATGAACTTTTCTTATTATTTTTTTAGGATGGCTGCTCTTTTTCTAAATAGGTTAACTCTACAAACCATAAAGGCTGAAAATAATTGCATTAGAAGATGTTTTGGTAAACACATTGTGCAAAAGACAGCACCAGCACAATTGTTCCCTACTGCTTCTGCCCCAAGGGTGTCCTTCTTAATTCATACAAAGGCTTTTAGCACCGTCCAAGACATCCAGGACGAGAGAAAAAAGAAAAAAAAGGATGGAACCATTTTTAGTAACACTGGAAGAAAAATTAATGAGCGAATTATTCACGTACTTGATGAGAAGGGCAATGATTTGGGAAACATGCACCGAGCAGATGTGATCAGACTCCTGGATGAGCGAGACCTGAGGCTGGTGCAAAGGAATCCCAGCGCGGAGCCCCCGGAGTACCAGCTCATGACAGGGATACAGATTCACGAAGAACGGCTGAGGCTGAGAGAGAGGGAGAAGGCTACACCAAAAACTGGTAGGTATGTTGCCATTTGCTCCCTGAATCATTTAGGACTTAAAATCAGCAATTTAAATTCTGGTATTTACCAAGGAGCCTGCGACAATGGGGAAATGAGAAACTGGCAAATTCATAGTTCTACCACCATCCCCAGTGTCTCTTTCTCTTCTATCCCTTATTTCTGTTCCTTTTTTCCTTGTTTTTCCTTGATACCATGTCCATTGTCTCTTCCTTTAAACCTGTGTAAAATGAGGGAGAAACAAGGCAAATGAACCAAAATGGTGGAAACTCTTTTCCCTCTCTGGCCTGTAGCCTTGTCCCTAGAGCAGAGTAGCCAATGGGTGAAATGGAATGAGATTCCAAGGGATGGATTTGAGTTCCTTGCCCTTTCCTGGGCCACTCATTTAACCTCTGTCCTTTGGGGTGCCCCCCCCCCTCATTTCTAAAGTGGAGATGTTTGGTTAATTATCTGGAAGCACCTTTTAAACTCTGAAGTGATTCATAGAGCATCTCTCATGCCAAAGTATTTTGTTACAGTATCGGTAGTAAAACTCATTTCCATATTTGGCCAATCAGCTCATGAGGCATTTATTATTTAAGCCTCACAGAAGCCATGAATTGTATATTAAGTGAAGATATTTATTTTTCACGGTTCCTAAAAAGTGCTGATCGTTATGAATGATTGTTCAATGGACAGCGCAGTGGGGCAGGAGTCGGTAAATGGCTGGTGCTGCCCAGTGCTGCCGTCATGAGGTTGTGCACCTTGAGAAAACCACACATTATCTGTGACTTAGTTTTGTAAAGCCACATTTAACAACAAGGAGGTTGACTGGAAAACAAAAAAATATTCAGAAGAGACCAACCATGGGGAAATAAAAAAGCTTTTTAAAAAATGATGTTTATTTTGGAAATGTAAAAGCATACAGGAAAAGATAATGATGGGTAATATATATCACCCATCATCCAAAACGAGCAAGTGTTAACATTGTTGCACTTTCAGTGTTTTAAATAAAACATCACAGAGAAATTGAGTCTTCTATACTCCCTTCTCCAGTCCCGTTCTCCCTCCTCGAGGTGCCCCTGCGCACTCGTGCTTTCAGCGTGTTAAACTGCAGCCCATGTTGTTAAACTCCAGTTACATACAGATGTATTTGTAGACAGTATATATTGTATGTGTAAAAAAAAGATGGTGTACTATCGTTTTCAAGATCTATCCATGTTTATGTAATAGGTGTAGCTAATGTATTATATTAATACCTATGACATTTCATCGTAAGAATATATCATAAATTTAATACATTTCCATGAACACTGGGCTTGTTCTCAGTTTTTATTATGAACACTGGTGCATACTCTAGGGTCTCTGAACCTAAGTGGGTCAGACTGCTCTCCTCAGCAGTGTATGACATTTCTTTCTCTACATCCTCATCCATACCTGGTACCGTGGTACTCTAGTTTTTGTCATGCTGATGATGAGAAACCATATTTTATTGTTTTAATTTGTATTTCCTTTCACCATCTGAGTTTTTCTTCTGAGTTGCCTATTCATATTCCTTTATTTTTCTTCCTGATTTATAGGGTTCTCTACTGTGTGTGATACAACCTTATCCCAGGTATATTTTGACTTTGCCTTTTATTACCCAGTCCCATTTTTGAGATGGGAAAATTATCAGTGTTTTTCTTAATGAACTCCGTCCCCTATCTTGAAGTCATAAACTATTCTTTTCTTTTTTTTTTTTTTTTTTTTTTTTTGAGACAGAGTCTCACTCTCTTGCCTGGGGCGAGTGCCGTGGCCAGCCTAGCTCACAGCAACCACAAACTCCTGGGCTCAAGCAATCCTACTGTCTCAGCCTCCCGAGTAGCTGGGACTACAGGCATGCGCCACCATGCCCGGCTAATTTTTTCTATATATATTTTTAGCTGTCCAATTAATTTCTTTCTATTTTTGGTAGAAACGGGGTCTCGCTCTTGCTCAGGCTGGTCTCGAACTCCTGACCTTGAGCAATCCACCCACCTCGGCCTCCCAGAGTGCTAGGATTACAGGGGTGAGCCACCGCGCCCGGCTATTCTTTTCTTCTGTTTGTTTTAAAGTTGCATTTTTCACCTGTAGACCATTAGATAGGGAGATCTTTTTCCCATCAGAAAACTCTCAATTGTCCCAGCACCTTTATTGAGTAGTCTGATCCTTCCCTGTAAGATGATTTTCTAGTAGGCAGGACTTCCAGAGACACAGTGTGTGGACACAGGACATAGGGAGCTTCCCCAGCTGACACAGTCTGGCTGACCCTTTAGTAGCAAGGAGAGCATCAGAAAGGGAGTGAATGAGAAGAGTACTCCCCAGACACTGACCCCCATCAGAAAGAAAAATAAGAGAAGTTTATCATAAAGCTGAACTTTATTCTTTTAAACAACCATTCTTTTGGTGTTCTTTCATCATTCCATTTATTGACAATTAACAATAAATGGAAGCATTTTAGATTTTAAATACCCTTACCTGGCAGGTCAAAAATTGGTACCTTTATATTTATCTTCCCCATTTAAAAAAGTGTTTACTGGTGTGTGGAACTGAAAGTCATACGAGAGGACTGTAAGGTGGGTAACCAACTATTCTGTGAGGTGCATATGGGAAAGTTCAGGTTTTGTAGCAGACTAGTCAACAGCACCATATCTTCCTGTTTCAAACTAGGACCAACCGTGACAAAGGAGCTAACTTTTTCTTCAAATATTGGACAACATGATTTGGACACGAAGAGTAAACAGATTCAGCAGTGGATTCAGAAAAAATACAAAGTTCAAATTACTATAAAGAAAGGGAAAAACGCAGATGAGCCAGAAAATAAAATGGTAAGTAAAAGCAGTTATGAGTGACTGCTTGTTTTGTTTTCTAATCTAAAAATATAGTTGTAGAAAATCTGAAAACTTTAAAGGTGAAGAAAAATGACTGGTAAATCTACCCCATATCAGCTTTCCAGTTTGGTTTTCAAAACATAGGCATACTATGTATATGTTTTCTAGTATAGCATATTTTGCCATATGAAAACAATGTATTTTATAATGTAAAAGCTATATACTATTCTTTTTTACAAAGTGTAGACTAACCTTTAAATAGGAAAGCTAGAAACATAGATTTGTCTTTTGTTTCCTCTTTGTACTTATGAGAAGCATTGTATCGTCAAACTGTCTTGTAGAAAGTATGTATCAGTTTACAGTCCCAGGATAAGTTCATGGAATATCTATTTCACTTTTAAAGTTAGATAACTTTATTACCCACTAAGGGCAGCATTAGTTCAGTGGTTTTGAACCTTAGCTCCACGGTAGAATCACTCAGGTCTGCGGTCCCCAACCCCTGGGCTGTGGACTGGTATCAGTCCATGGCCTGTTAGGAACCAGGCCACACAGCAGGAGGTGAGCGGTGGACAAGCGAGGGAAGCTTCATCTGTATTTACAGCTGCTCCCTGTCATTTGCATCACTGCCTGAGCTCCACCTCCTGTCAGATCAGCAGTGGCATTAGATTCTCATGGGAGCGAGAACCCTACTGTAAACTGCGCATTCGAGGGATCTAGGTTGCGGCTCCTTATGAGAATCTGATGCCTGATGATCTGAGGTGGAGGTGAGGTGGCAAGGCTAGTGCTGGGGAGCGGCTACAAATACAGATTGTCATCAGCAGACAGGTTTGACTGCACAAAAACCATAATAAATCAATTGCTTGCAGAGTTATATCAAAACGCTACCAGTGAGTGGCAAGTGACAATTAAGCTGCATCTGGTGGCAGGCTTTAAGTTAAAGTGTGACACTTATTTTAGTCTTCGTGTGGCCCACCCATTATTTTATTTACCACTTCCATCTGCACCTCTTTCCCACACTGTGCACTTGTCTCAGTCACAGTTTTGCTAAGCCCACAAGCTAAACCTAGCAAAAATGAGTAAAAAGCAAACGTCACCAGAGAGTTTCTTTGAAAGGGGGGAAAGACCCAATGATACAGCAGAAGACTCTAAGACTGCCAACAAAACAAACCTGCATTTAAAAGAAAACACCAAGAGTCCTACCTAAATTATGGGTTCATTGCAATAGGTGATTCACGTTTTTCAAGCCCCTTCTGTATAATATGTGGTGACCGGCTATCCAATGAACCCATGAAAGCTTCAAAACTGCTTCGCCACATGGAGACCAAGCACCCTGCATTAAAAAACAAGCCTTTGGAGTTTTTCAAAAGAAAAAAACATGAACATGAAGAACAGAAGCAGTTATTGAAGGCTACCACCTCATTAGTGTGTCTGCACTGAGAGCATCATGCTTAGTGGCTAACCGCATTGCCAAAGCTAAGAAGCCCTTTACTACTGGTGAAGAGTTGATCCTGCCTGCTGCTGAGGACATTTGCCGTGAACTTCTAGGAGAGGCTGCAGTTCAAAAGGTGGCACGTGTTCCTCTTTCAGCCAGCACCATAACTAGATGAACTGATGAAATAGCAGAGGATATTGAGGCACAATTGTTAGGATTAATGAGTTACATGGTATGTAATCCAGGTTGATGAGTCTATGGACATTGACAAGGCAACGATGCTTATTTTTGTGCGATATATTTTTCAGGAGGATGTGCATGAGGATATGTTATGTGCACTTTTGTTGCCAACCAACACCACAGCTGCAGAACTATTCAAGTCTTTAAATGATGACATATCAGGAAAACTGAATCGGTCATTTTGTGTCAGTATATGCATGGAGTGGCTGCCATGGACGGCTTTCTGGTTTCACTACTCAGGTCAAGGAGGTCGCTTTTGAATGTGAGTCTATGCACTGCATCATTCATAGAGAAATGCTGGCTAGCCAAAAAACGTCACCTGAACCAAACGTTTTACAGGATGTGATTAAAATCATCAACCACATTACAGTACATGCCCTTAACTCACGTGTTCACACAGCGCTGTGAGGAGGTGGACGCAGAGCACACATGTCTTCTCTTATGTACAGAAGTGAGGTGGCTTTCTAAGGGTAGATCACCAGGCAGAGTCTTTGAGTTCCAAGAGCCACTCCAGAGATTTCTTTTAGAAAAACAGTTGCCACTGGCAGCACGTTTCAGTGACACAGAATGAGTTGCAAAACTTGCTTACTTGTGTGACATATTCAACCTGATCAACAAACTCAATCTGTCACTTCAGGGGAGAACGACAACTGTGTTCAGATGAAGTGCCTGCCTTCAAAGGCCAAACTAGAATTATGGGGGTGACAAGTGAACACTGGGATTTTTATGTTTCAGACATTAGCAGAGATTTTGAAAGAGACTGAGCCAGGGCCTTCTTTCTCCCAGCTGGTACATGATCACCTATGTCAGCTTTCAGAAGAGTTTGAGCATTACTTCCCAGCCACAGAAGACCCTGAGCTGGGAAGGAATGGATCCGTGACCCATTTGTGAATAAACCAGGTGAATCGACTTTGTCTGTGCTAGATGAGGATCAACTCCTTGAGATCGCAGATGACAGTGGCCTTGAAAGTATGTTTGCGACAACTTCAAATCTCCATATGTTCTGGATTAAAATCAAGGTGGAATATCCCTGAGATTGCCACAAAAGCACTGAAAAGCCTCTTTCCATTTCCAACATCCTATTTGTGAAGCCGGGTTTTCTGCAGTGACAGCAACCGAAACGAGATTACGGAGTAGACTGGACATAAGCAACACACTTCGGGTGTCACTGTCTCCCATCACCCACAGATGGGACTGTCTGGTTGCAGGAAAACAAGCTTAGGGCTCTCAACGAGTCCACATTATGGTGAGTTGTATAATTATTTCGTTATATATTACAGTATAACAGATAAAGTGCACAATAAATGTAATGTGCTTGAATCATCCCCCTCCCCCGGGTCTGTGGAAAAATTGTCTTATGAAACTAGTCCCTAGTGCCAAAAAGGTTGGGGACTGCTGACTTAGGGGATTAGTCCCAGCCAATCTAGAATTTCTTGAGCTCAAGTCTCTCTGTTTTTTAATCATTCCAAGTGCTTCTGTGTTAGTGAGTGGTAGAGTGAGTGTTGGGGACTGCACTCGGCTAACAATTTTTGGGATAAGGAGTTATTTTATTGATGCCTAAACCCTGTGCTTTGTACTTGTTTTGGGTAGAGCGTAGTCTGGGGCCAAATGTAGCCCCTTAGTGCCATGACAGTGGAGATTTAAGACTATTCAGCCGTCAGTGCATCAGTACAGATTTCAATCAGCCGGATTACGTATGAATTGATTTGCTAATCACTTAAATAGCAACTCAAGAATGCTGAGGTTTTTGTGAGTATTAGAGCATTAGTACTAGAAAGCATCAAAGACAGTGATTTTAAATTAATCTTTGGCTGTTTTCCTTTTTTAGGAGGAGATATTTAATCGAATACTCCAGACTATGCCTGGAATGGCTACCTTCTCATCCAAGCCACAACCTATTAAGGGAGGAAAAGCGTTAATGTGTGTTCTTCGTCCTTTAACCAAAAAGGAAGAGAACGAATATACAGCAATTCAAGAAACCCAGAAAAAAGACACTTTGAACAAAGAAAATGGAAATGAATAAAGGTTCGAATGTTCTATAACTGTGATTTTAATAAAGAAAAATATGCTTCTGAGAGAAAATAGCTGAGCTCATTGGTCTGTGGTCCTCCAAACAAACAGCGCAATTGATGTTTAGTTGCGGGTAAGTATTGTAACTGTCGCGAGCACCTGGTCTTTCACACAGTTCAGTAACTGTCTGTTTTTAGACAAAGGTAAGCCTTGTTCTTCTTGTTTCCTTTTAGGAGGGATATATCCACTGAGATGAGAAGCCAAACTTCGTTTTTCACGAGATTTTTTTACCTTTGGGAATAAGGAAGATAGACAATTATTATCTGATTAATTTTACAATAGTTGTATATACCACCAGGTATAGATACACGTGAGCACTCCTTTTAAGAAAGACAAGTCTTCAGTAGTAGTGCAGACTCACACAGTAGCTGAAAATATTCCCAACAGACTCCATCTGGTTTTTAATTATTATTATTTTTTTGAAACAGAGCCTTGTTCTGTCACCCCAGCTAAAGTGCAGTGATAGCGTCACAGCTCACAGCAACCTCAAACTCCTGGGCTCAAGCAATCCTCCTGCCTCAGCCTCCTAAGCAGCTGGGACTACAGATGTGCAGCATCACGTTCAGTTATTTTTTTGTAGCAAGGTGGTCTCACTCTTGCTCAGGCTGGTCTCCAACTCCTGGGCTCAAGAGATCCTCCCACCTCAGCCCCTTTGAGTGCTAGGATTACAGGCGTGAGCCACCACAGCCAGGCCCTAAATAATTTCTGTTTTAAAGAAATAGCTTGCCTAAGAAGTTCCAACTTACTTTGAACTTCATTTTCTTTTTGTCAGGATCATGTACAATGGCATGCCTAGTGAGACTTTGCTACAATGAAAGAAAAAGAAAAAAGTTACCATTGACATTTGGTGTCTATTAATATGAAAACGCCGTGAGTTATTTAAAATGTCAACCTTCTTTCTGTTACGTGCTGTTGAGGAATATGACTGCCTGATGCCCCACCAGAGCTAAGGAAGGATTTCTTCCTCAAATCCTGGACTTAAATCATTACCTTTTCTAAGGATCCAGGTTAGGAATTTATATAATCCCAACCACCAGTGGCATCTTAGTTCTTTTGTAAGGAAGGGAACCTGTTGTAAGTGAACTATTCCAAGCCGAAGGAGGTTCTTTAACTGCGTCTGTTTAAGCAGTGTTCATAAACACCAGTGGGAAATCTGACCAACGTCATGTCTTTGATAATAAAGCCGACCGCCATCAGCTCCCCCTTGTCTTCTAATGATTTGGACCTCTGCTGAGTGAGTCTTCTCTCTCTCCAGTCTTCATTAAGATTCACGGTAAGAACCATCCAGAGTGAGTCTGCAGAACTGCACAGGCCCCTCCACTGCGTGCCGTGTCCTTACCTGGCTGGCTGCTGGAACCTGGAGCAGATCCCACGGTTCTGTGGTGTCCCTGGTCTCCCTGCCACCCATCCCCATTCTCAGTCCCTAGACAGTAGAGGATCTAAGAGGACACCTGAAGGCATCAGCATGCTCTTATGCATAGTCAGTGTGTGATAGCAAGGCCGCTGGTTCTCATCTTTAGAACGCATAAGAATCCCCTAAAGGGTTTGTTAAAACAGATTCTGGTTCCAACCCAAGTTTCTGACTCAGCAGGTCTAGGGTGGGCCCATGAGCCAATATTTCCAAGTTCCCGACTGACGCTCCTGGTCTAGGGCCATACTTTGAGAACCACTGGCCTTGGCAAAGGTGGCTGTTGTAGCCTTTAGTTAAGAACCATCCAGCTGAAGCAAGAGTGGAAGGTGTGTCTGGAGCCCACCCTAGGATCCAAGGCTCCCAGTGTGAGGCACAGACTACAGGACTGCATATGAGAGGTGAGCACTTACTTTCATTGCAAACGTTTTGCCACAGTCAGCATGTTCACACACAAAAGGACGCCTTTCCTCGTGAAAAGAGAGGATGTGGCTTTGGAGATTAAACACAGTCGTGTAGGTTCTTCCACAGCCTTCTCTTGGACATCGATATACATCCCTGTCTGGGGCATGAGTTTTCATATGTTGCTTAAGATAATCTTTGCGTTTAAATGTTTTCTGGCATACTTCACATGTTATTTCCTCTGTTGGAATAGACAAATTGAACCAATTTCCCCAGATGTTACCGCATAGAAAAAATACTGAACATTTAAGTAACATTCAATGCCTAAAACCTAGTCACTATATACAAATCAGAAATTTCTAAGGAACCTAACCCCAGTTTTTATCACCCAGAAAGTCTGTGTCAATTCTAAGTCCTTACATTACATACAGTCACTGTTCACTTGCCAGGGGGCAGAGGCTCTGAGCATGGTGGCTGTGGGTGGTTTGAGAAAATGAAATAGATGTTTGGTTTCCTTCCTTGTCCTCCAGTATGTAGGACACCGTTTCCCAAACTGTCCCGCAGAGCGCTAGTGCCTCCCGAGATTCTACACTGCAGCTGCCGCAGCCTTGAAGCATGCTGCATGTGCATGGCGGTATTAGCTTTGAGACCTGGCGCAGTCCTGCTCATCTGTCCTACAGCCTTAGCACCCAGCACTTCACAAAACATCGCATTGAAACCCTTTTACTTTAAAGCACATATTTAATGTTTCACTCTGGAAAAGTACCAATCAGTTCTGTAGGAGCAGGTATTTATGTCACTCCATTCGTGCCTGCCTTACCTCTATGGGTTTCTCTCACATGTTTCAGAAGTTCTGTCCATGTTTTTGCCACAAAGGAACATCCTTTTTGACAATCATAGCCTGTTGTAAAAAAAAGGTTGGTGAGTGTGTTGCTTATGAATACCCAGTGCAAACACTGACCATAACTAGAAGGGAAACCTTCCTTCCTGCATAACTTTTCTTCCACCTCCCAATAGTATTCTGTTAGTCTCTAGAGGTAGGAATAAACATTAAGAAAAGTTTGCGTTACAGTAAAACCAAACAATTGCATAGTGAGGTGCTTCACATCAGGGTTTTACCTTAGCAGACTTCATAAGATGGCTGCCTTTCCCTCTCCTATGCTCGGGAAGTTGGGTGTGCGGTGTATGGACTCCAGCTACTTTAATCCCCTGTGTCTCCAAGTCCCATTCCCCTGCCCCTTCCTTCTCTGTGCTTGTCTGTTTTTTGCAAAAGTGTTCTAAGGTGCTTTGTTCTTGGCAGACCACCAAAGTCTCAGCAGTCACAGTGCCCACCCTTTGGTTTCCTCTAGTCTTGCCATCTTATAAGTTTCATACTGCACAAAAGAAAACTGAGTACAGCTAAGGAAGAAAATAAACTAGAAGAATCCAGAGAAAAATACTGAACACTGCACATGCGCAAAGCACTAAAATTGGATCAATCAGTCAATATAACAGCCAGGCTGATTTCACCCAACTAGAAACTAAAAAGGATGAGGCTGCCTCTCACGCTCAGCTACTTACCTCTTAAAAAAAACATTTAAAAAAAAAAATCATAAATTCTATGGACCTAGAAAATTAGAATATCAAAAATCCTCATGGAAACGAGTAATAGATTCAAATAGTTAATATAATCAAGTCTTTTTGAAAAAAGTAACATCTGGTGGCTCTGAAGACATCAAACTATCATCCAAGACTTTTGAACAGCCAACAAGGACAATAATGGCATAGGTGGTAAATGGAAGAGGTTAAGAACAAGTAAAGCAGCAAAGCTTTGTCTGGAGTACTAACATTCATACATATGAAGTGTAACCAGGCACCTGTGAATGCCAATGCAATGACAGAGTAGTGGAAGGACACACGTAGTGTCTCTTTGGACGAAAGTGTAAAACCTGAATAAGCAGAATGGTATCCCCCTGCCTACGGAGTCCCATCTTCTCAACATGACCATGGAATAGAAGGCACCGAGTATTCAGCATGCCCCTCAGAGTTAGTACACCCAGGGCTGTCCATACGTACCCTCGTGGATCTTGCTGTGTCGTTTCAGGTGGTTGGGTGTGGCAAAGTGCTTCCCACATCCTTCCTGGGTACACCTGCATTAGCAACACAGGCAGTATTAGCCGATCCATTTTCAGAGAGAACTCCACTTAGGGTAAGTGGTATTTTGTCCTATTTCTCCCGCTAAAGTCTCACCTCTTCCCACAACCAAATCCATCCTATAAAAATAAGATTTAAAATGTAGACCTAATCACAAGTGAAGTTCAAGTTATTTGACCAGCCTTGGACCAAAATGCACTGTTTGAGAGGGAACAGTCATGTTAACTTTTTTTTGCTTATGTGACCAAATTAAACAGTTTTCGCTTTTATACCTCTGAAAATATACTCTACTTCCATGGCTACAGAAAAGATACTTCAAGAGGTTATCTGACTGGGCTTAGGCCAACACCATTGCCACTATGAATTGCTCGTATCTAGTTTTCCTCATGATGCTGCACAGGGGCTGTGTGATCTGAGAACACAGCAGCAGATGCGTCAACCCTGGGTGCACAGTAAAAAGCATGTGCCACTTCTGTGCTGAAGCCATCAGAACAAGTGGCAGAGCTGCAAGCAAGGACAGGCACCGGGCATGGTCACCGAAGCAACTAAGAGGCACAGGACAGCCTGTGCGAGCAGGCTGCGCAGAGGGCCGCCAGCCCATTCCAGGTCTCGTCTCATGTGTTCAGCCTACGGCTGGTCCCTCTCTAACTGCAGGCTGAGTCCAATTGCTTTTGTTTTGTTCTGCAAGAATAATGAGTATCTTTGTAATGACATTTCATATACTTGAATATGTTCTTTGAATAGGTAAGTCATTTCTTAGCCTTCCCTTCAAGCTTAACCACAACTGTGATAATCTTACAAATTATTTTAAAACATTTCTTTTAGAGAAACAAAAGCAAAATTAAACTTTTAAAATGTCCCTGAATATAAATATGCACACACAGTACACATTTACAGGAAAACACTGATTAGGAAACTGTTTCAGAACACTTGTTTCCAACCTTTGCATTTCAATCTCATTCACATCTAGAATTTAAGAGATTTTCAGCCACGTGAGTACTTACTTAAATAGTGGTTCATTGGTATGCTGGCACTGATGGATTTTCAGCTGCTGATGTTTCTTAAAGGTCTTCTTACAACCTTCAAAATTGCACTGTTTCGTAAAGGTTTGTTAGTCTTGAGAAAAATATTAAAAAATCAATAGTTCATAACAGAATCCTCACAAGATAAAACTATTTTGGAGATTATATAACTGCTACTTTCAACCCATTTAGTTACTGTAAAATTCTACTTTATCTCAAGAAACTTTAAAGAGTAATGACATTTTAAAAAGCAAAAATGTTTCAGTTGAGGTAGTCTCTCAATAATACACTTCGATCCACACAATGTTTGCCTCCAAAGTAAAACCTTTATGATTATGATAGCTAGGGCAGACTAAATTCAGATATTTGATGGGAAAATTTGGTTGATAAAAACTTTAGAAACACAGGAAGTGTAAAAAATATTCAAAAAACTTAAGCATTTAAGTCATACTTACTACATACTGTTTTTGCTGATTTTCGTGTTTGCGTTCAAAATGTTTCTTCAAGTTTGATTTTGTGTTGAATTTTTGGTCACAGCCAATAGCTGCACAACTGGAAAAAGTTGTATAAACCAAAATATTAACAAACCAAGGTAAGAAAAGTTTTAAGACGCATATATCCTCCCACTTTATAAAAGCTAATTATACCAAATAGTATAAAATAGCCTTTAGCAAATTCCAGAGTGTTAAGCCATACCAGGTAGGCCTCTCACAACCTACCATGTAACTTGTTACATGTGACTATCATGGAACAAGATGCTCTGTTATGTCAGGCTTTTGAAATTATGCACACTGCACCAGACACCCCTTACACACTGGGCAGAAGGGAATGTGAAAATACCAGTCCCAAAGACCTAAACCCTGCTCTGGCTTAAATCATGCTTAAGTTATTCTCAGTTTAGAATCTGATAACCTTAACACTGCTTGAAATGTCACTATAAACTTCATTTCCAAAAAGACTTAAAAAAAAAAAAATCTGGTCTCAGCTTATAATTAGAGGTAAAATAGATACTTAGAGTAAAACCATAAGCCATTATGCCTCCTGGCATATCACCAAGCCATTCCAGTTCCCCTTGTCTTGGCATCTTGACCTTGAATGATCTAAATCCTTTGTGAAAAAAAATTTTTTTTTTAAAGAAAATACGTGCTTTTTGTGATGAGTCTTCCTAAGCCTGAGGGATGAAGCAGGGGAAGCCTCGATCTTAGGTACTGCTCAGTGGTAATGCTGAACATTCATACTGGGCACATGTTAGCCCCAGAGCCAGGCAGAGAAAGATCAGACAGTGGGAGGCACAGTGTGGAGGCCGACACGTGGGAGGGGTGCTGGGGCAGGGTTCGCCAGAACCCCCCCACCCCCACCCCCACCACAGGAACAGTGTTGAGCGCTAGCTGGGCAAGTGGTCACCGTAAAGACTCCTCCGGCCTCCCTTGCAACTGGGGGGGCCACGTAGGATAGGTCTGGCCCATCTTGCTCAACGCCCACAAAGTGTCTAAAAAGGGGGCACACCTCTGTGCCCTCTCCTCCCTCCTGCCGGCTGGAATGCCTATGCAACAGCTGGGCTCCAGCAGGCTTCTTGGACCATGAAGGTGAAGCCTGAAGATGAGGATGGCAGAGAGACCAGTTACAAGGAGCCCCCGGCCCCTAACCTGCATTTCAGTCACGCAAGAGAAGAGCCTGTCTTGCGCTGGGTTTCCTGTCATTTTTGACTTAAACCTGACACAGACATCTAACCCAATGTGAGTGCGGGGCAGGAAGACATGGCTAGAAGAATCCTGATGGGAATGAACGGCAGGTGCAGGGGTGTGAAAGACCCTGGAAAACTTGGGGGGTGGGGGTGCGCTGGACCACAATTTCATGACTGAGTCAAGGAAATGGGGCAAGATAAGCAGAAAAGGGCCAAATCACACAGGTCATCTCACAACGCGCTGGGCTTCACACGTAAGCAGTGCTTAAAACCACAGCACAGCTTTATGCAGGGAAGCATCCCGGAGGGTGCCATGGGAGGGGCCAGTCTCCAGGCAGAGAACACTCAGTCATGCAAGTGAGGAGCAGGGGCCTGAGATGACGGAGGGGCCACCGGGGCAGGGAGGGGTCTGAGGGATGAGTTACGGAACCTGATGACCTACTTGTTGCAGGGGATGGGAGGGAAGGATGGGTCCAGGAAGCCGCCTTAGCTTTGCTGGGGGTCACTAGACAGTCGGCCACCTACCCAGACAAGAATGGGGAGAAGACCAAAGAGAAAGGCAAGCTCAGTTTGGACTGTGAGGAATTTTGGCCACATGAAATTTAAGAAGCCGCAGAGACAACCAAGTAGCACTGTTGAGCGAGCAGCCAGATACGGGGACCCAGAGTGTGAGTGTCACCGTGGAGCTGTCCTGCTGCAGTGTTTCCTCCATCCTGCCCCTACCCAACTGGCACACCCCCACTACTCCCCAGATGGTTGACAACGTTTTTAGTTTTGTTCCGTAATGTTGGGGTTTCTTTATACAAACAGGAACAAATTCGGTTTCTTCCTGCCCATCCAACATGCCCCCCCTGCACTTTTTTAACACAAAAAAAGGTATCCCACTATAGAGGACTCTTCTGCACCCTGGTTTTTCGATTGGTGTGCCCTGGCAGTTTTCTCATGGTTTCACAGAGAGCATCTGTGCTGATTCTTCTAGCTGTACAGTATTCCACTGTATGTGATGCGTTAACCCGTCTCCACTGATGAGTGTTTGGGTTGATCCCAGCATTTTGCTGCTATTAACGGTGTTGCACATGACCTTGTACATCCGTTTAATGCAGGTGCAGTGTATCCGTAAGTTCCCCAAAGTGAAACTTCCAGGTCAAAGACTATATCCCAGCACTATTTTGAAGAACCCTTTGGTTACTCTTTGCTAGTCTAGCTGAACTATATTTTGAAATAAAACAAGCTTCACTTAGGGTCACTGATTTTGACGACACACTGTTCACTTGAGCAGGGACTGAAATAAAGACGTCCGCCACCTGTGGCACTCTGCACTCCCACTGGCTAGCACGCTCCCAAGACAGGGCCTCTCCACATGGAAAAGTGACAGTGAAGTCTGTCCTGTGTCAAGAACTGGACTCTTCACGTTCACTATCATCTTTAAAAGAAATTCAACTTAGGTCATTAGAAAACCTTACTGCTCTAAGAATTGTCTCATACAACGAAGTCATGATATTAAAGCCTAACATCTGAAAAAACTGCTCTGCAGCTATTTCCTGTACAGTACCCTGCATAAAGCTCTGGACATCTATTACAGTTATTTTGATTTTTCAGTGAAAACTAAATGTCTTCATGGAACATTTCAGTTAGTGGTTCTCAAAGCATGTAAACCAGACCAGCAACATCAGCATCACCTGGAAACTTGCTAGAAATGCAGATTCTCCGGCCCCATCCCACACCTACTGAATCAGAAACTCTGGGGTGGGGTCCAGAGGTGTGTTTTAACAAGCTCTTCAGGTGATGCTGATGGACCCCAAATTTGCGAGCCACTGTCTTAAAGAAGTAGCTGAACGGAAAGCAGTATCTCTGCCCTTTCAGAAATAATCAGCAACTCCTGGAAGAATAAATTAAAACTTGTATGGTAGTGGTGCAAAGGCCTAATTCTAAGAAATGCAAGATAAACTATTAAAAGCTCCATTTCATGCTTATGTCTCTTATCCCAGTAGCTTATAAAGAATGGGCTGTTCGTAAAGACCCTGACAACACAAGGAACCATTTTTCCATCCAGTCAGAACTGTGTTTCCAAGCCTGATTTCTTGTTTTCTATATATCTTAAGGGGAGATGAAAAGACGCAAACTCAAGAGAACTTCAGGTTAACTCACTCCTGAATTTATTACACACAAATGACCCACAAAACCCTATTCTCTTCCACATACTCAAAATCTATTCTGCTCTTATATACAAGAATGAATGAAGCCTCACATTCTTGATCTTAGGAGTTAACAATCAATCTTCTTACCAGGTCTATATACCAAACACGAGCTTTGAAGGCCTAAAAATAGTTCTCTACTTACACAAAGGGCTTTTCTCCAGTATGACTCAGGATGTGGCGACTCAGGTGGTAGTCCCTGACAAAGGCTTTGCCACACCCTTCATGCTCACAAACAAATGGTCTCTAGCAGGAAGAAAAGAAAAAACATGTCAATCCTGCCCTAGTTAGTTATTAATCCTGGTTATTATTTAAAAGGTTAAAGTGTCTAGTACGCAAAGCCACAGACTCCCTCTCCAGGGATGGTGTCCACTCAGAAAGCGTGTTGAGCACCTGGCTACACCAAGGCAAGAGAAGGTTTTCTTGCATGAAGTTACACAATATAAATGCCACAACTTCTCACAATGTCACTGCAGATAACAGTGACATCTGCTCTATGAACAGCATTTGAAATAAGCAGGCAGCCTTCACGGTAATGACACAGCATTGTTAAACTGCTCCTAACCTGGCACCAGACTTCCACAGCAACCCCCTCTGGAAGATTACTTGCTGTTAGCATAGCCTGTCTGCACGGATCCCCTCCACAGCATAATTTAACCCATCTAAAGAAAGCCTAGGGCAGAGGGCAGAGGAAAGAGCAGGTTCTGCCTCATCCTGGACAAGCCCACTGTCTGTGCTAAAACACAGCTACAGGAAGATGTGTCACACACCTGAAAAAGCTCACACGTGCCAGGGTGAAGCAAAGAAAACAGCTCACAGCTCTAACTGCAACCACCATTTGAGACCCAGGAGTTGGGAAGAGGGACTCCATTCCGAACCTATAGGAAAAGCCAAAACATGTCCCCCAAATAACCAGTTTTGTGTATCTAAGAAAAGCACACCACCAAGGCCCCCAGGAGGGACGTGCAAGGCCTCAGCGAGAGCACCCAGAGCAAAGCAAGTGAACAGGAAGGCACGAGTGAGCTGTACTACAAGGGGCGGAGCCACAGAGCCTCGCACAGCTCCAGTCGTGGAGTAGGCTCAATAAGTGTTTGTCAAATTAGTGTGTGAGATTAGGGACAACAAAGATGACTCCACATTATCCAACCACATAACCCCCGGTACATGTAAGTTATCCTCCGTACCAGCTCCGGGAGCCGGTGCTTAGACAGGTGTCAGGTGGTAGTGGGCCGTCAAACCGTGCACTCATTTACAGATTAGGAGGAGGGGCCTGACTGGCCAAGACTCAAGAGCAAAGAGGAAATGGTTGGTTGGTAAGCCTCGACCCTATGGCAAGGACACCGCGGTCCCAGAACGAAAGTCCTAGAACTTCTTGTCCACTTCCTCAGCTCCTTCTCTAAGTCCAGGACACCAGAGCTGAGCACACGCACAGGCGGGGCCTGTGGCCCTGCGCCCGGGCCCGACTGCGCTGTCCCAGGGCGCGGGTAGCGCCCACCTGGTGAACCACCGCGCTCCCCAGTCCCAGGGCTGGATGCCACGTCTCATTACCTCTCCCGTGTGCTTGCACAGGTGCGCGTCAAGCTTCCAGACCTTGTTGTAACTGGCGCTGCAGTCGGGGAAGGAGCAGATGAACCTCCTGGGAAGCGCGGGGGGCGGCGGGGGCGCGCCCGGGCTCTTGCCGGCCTCGACGAACGCGTCGGCGATGGTCAGGGACGACACCGCCTCAGCGACCGAGACCGGCGGCTCCAGGATGCCCAGCCTCCGCGCCCCGGGCCAGGCGCGCAGCCACTCGCCGGGCCACGTACAGCCACCCTGCGCGCGCAGCCCACGGCTCCAGGCGCACTTCCGGGAACGCGGCGCCAGGCCGCGCCGTTCGCCGGCGACGGGGCCGCGCATGCGCCAGGAGCCTATGTCCCGCTTGCTCTGAGTGAGAGGTGCGGTCTGCCGGGTCCGCACCGAATGGCGCTTGTTCTCTGCAGGCGGGCAACTCAAACCTAGGCACTGCTAGGTGTAACTTGTTTCCCATCAGCTACAACCTTCTAGAAAGCATTAGCCTTACGTAATTTAAGCTGGCCTGTTCTTGCCACATTATCGGTTTCCGCTCCATGTGGATTCGCTTCCTTCCGTGCTCGGTACCTGCTTCCGCTGGAAGCACCACACAGTGGTTCCTAAGCATGTCTGCTACTTAGTATGGCGTGGAGATCTTTTCAGAGTTCCAAAGCCCAGAGCATACCTGAGCCAATTAAATAATAATTTCTGGGGGTGGGAAACAGGCATCAGTAGTTTTAGAAGTTCCCCAGGTGATTTAAATGTGCAGAAAAGTTCGGGAACCACTGTCCTGGGGCCTTGATGCTCAAAGCAGTCTGTGGACCATCAGCATCATTAGAAATCCGAGTCCCAGACCTACTCGAATCATTGAGATTTCCAGGTGATTCTGTGCATATTAAAATTTGAGAAACACTGTTGAGGGGCCTGAATGAATACTAGTAGCTTGGTTTATGAGGACCCCATGCCTGAAGACTGTCCTGGGATAACAGTGGCAGGATGGATTGTCTGATGTTCACCAGGTACTTATTTTTCACACCCTCCATCATTCCAAATCATTAAGCCCCGTCTTAATCTGATGAACAGATCCCTGCACAGAAGTGCAGCTTTGAAAACAAGCCAGGGTTTACTGTCCTGAACTGGAATCCTCACTTCATACCCACTCATGATCCTCAGCCTCCTCATCTTGAAAGTGGGAAAGATGATGATAAAGCCTGTCTCGTCCGGTCTCAAGAGAACAGGACTGTGAGAGGGCGTCTGTGATGTGGGTCCACCTGTTGCTTTCCTCATTTGCTGCTGCAGCCTGCCTCCAAGGGGAAGTCCACACACATCCCCCCTACAACTCCGGAAATCTGAAATGGTTTCCCCTTGGGCTGGTTCTGGCTTTCTCCTCGCCCTGCCCCGTGAGCAGGGCCAGGATGGTGAATCTCTGAGCTTCTCCTCTCTCTTGGCCTCCTGCCCTGGTGCAGTGTAGCACACACATGGCTTCCCTCCTGCCTTCCTGACTGTGAATTTTAAATCATAACTAGGCTCAAACATATCTTTATTAATCAAAATAGGAACCATTACAATCAACACATTTTTGCTAATGAGAAGTAAATTTGTTTATCCCTGTAGCATAAAAATCTGTGCTTCGGGATTTGACGACTTCTTGGAAAGCATTTTCTGCATCCTGCTGGTTGTGGAAGTGTTTTCCCTGCAAAAAGTTGTCGAGATGCTTGTAGAAGTGGTAGTTGGTTGGCGAGAGGTCAAGTGAACAAGGCGGATGAGGCAAAACGTCATAGCCCAATTTGTTCAACTCTTGAAGAGTTGGTTGTACGACGTGCGGTTGGGCATTGTTGTGAAGAATTGGGCCTTTTCTGTTGACCAATGCCGGCTCTAGGTGTTGTAGTTTCAGTGCATCTCATTGATTTGCTGAGCATACTTCTCAGATGTAATGGTTTTGCCAGGATTCTGAAAGCTGTAGTGGATCAGACCAGCAGCAGACCACCAAACAGTGGCCATGGCCTATTTTTAGTGCAAATTTGGCTTTGGGAAGTGCTTTGGAGCTTCTTCTCAGTCCAACTGCTGAGCTAGTTTTTGCCGGTTGTCATAAAAAATCCACTTTTTGTTGCAACATCAGTCACAATGTGATCAAGAAATGGTCTGTTTTTGCACACAAGAAGAGAAGACAACACTTCAAAATGACCATTTTTTGATTTTTAGTCAGCTCATGAGGCAACCACTTATCGAGCTTTTTCACCTTGCAATTTGTTTCAAATGCTGAACAACTGTACAATGGTCGACCTTGAGTTCTTCATCAACTTCTCATGTAGTTGTAAAAGGATCAGCTTCTATAATTGCTCTCAATTGGTCCTTGTCAACTTCCAATGGCCAGCCACCGCACTCCTCAAATTTGAGGCTCTCATCTCCTTTGCAAAACTTCTTGAACCACCACTGCACTGTATGTTCGTTAGCAGTTCCTGGGCCAAATGTGTTGTTGGTGTTACACATTGTCTCGGCTGCTTTACGACCCATTTTGAATGCAAATAAGTAAATCGCTCAAATTCGCTTTTTGTCTAACATCCTTTCCATACTTTAAAATAAATATAAAATAAATAGCAAGTAATAAGTCATTAGCAAAAAAAAGTAAAAAATGTGCATTAAAATGATGTACAACATAACCACATTTAAGAATGTATTTCAATATCAAATGGCAAATGTCAACGATGCTAAAACCACAATTACTCTTGCACCAACCTAATATTTTGTGCCACTCCCTGTGCTAGAAACATTAACCACCAGCCAATAGCTCTCCATGCAAGGCAGCTAATGGCACCCAAGTCATGCCCTACACTCAACGAATGTTGGCTTTTTTCTTGTTTTTCTTTCCCACACACTGATCCGTGGTGTCACCTCTTTCCTCCCTGCAGTTTTCTCCCCAGTGTGTTTTTCCAGTGCCCACATTTCTAAATGACAAGTGAGTTTGTTTTCTTTACTTGATCATCAGACAGTCATCTCAAGTGCAACATTATTTATAAGTCGAACAATCTCACCACCTCTGGCCATACCTCCTTCTGCCCTCGTTCTCTCTGTCAACAGTGGTGTAATTCTGTGTCCAGCCACAAAAACTTACAACATTGGTTCTCAACCCTGATTGCGCATGAGAGGCACCTGGGAGCTTTTGAAAATGCTGATGCCTGTGTCCCCACCCACAGCAGAGAATTAAGTCTTTGATTCGGAGTTAAAAACCATTGACAGGACTACCTGCTCCTTCCTCTGCCCTTTCCTAGCTGGCTTCTGCACCTGTCCTGTCCACTCTCTTCCCTCTCACCCTCTGTCAGCCTTTTCTTTGCTGTGGGCTTTGACACCTGTAACAGCCTCTCCACAGGCTTTCCTGCGTGTGGCTGCCAGCATCATCTCCCTAAAATATCTGAGACTTTGTGGGTTTGAGCTTGCAAGACTGGTATCTACAAAGCATTTTTATTTCTGTTCGCTGTTTTCTTGCAATTCGAGTAACAATGCTTAGGTGGGAAGTGGGGACTGTGGGCTCAAGCCCGGTTCAAATCCTACTTCCTCTAGATAAACCTCACCTGATGCCTGCAGCCCCACGCACCTTTTCTTTCCTTGAACTTTGTGGCCCTTTCTTTCTGTAGCACTGAATAGACAGTCCTAGAATGTGTTGGGCTATTTTTAACTATTCAGGGACATAATGTCTTATTTCCCTGATCTTGATTTAATCCGTATGAAGGCAGGGACTGGGAGATACTCTTTTTGAATCCTTAGTAGCAAGGTAACGTGCATGCACGCGAGGCTAACATTATTATTTGTTAGTTGAATGAACATAACCATGAACCCATTGTGTGAAATTTTAAAGATTTTACGTGAACGTCTTATCAAGGAATCTTTCATTGCAAGAAACATAATCGCACTCAATCTAATGAAAAGGGATTTTGGTGCAAGGATGCAAAGGGATCTCACTGAACCGACTGCAAAAGGCCTCAGGATCGGGGCGTTGTCTGCAGATGGTCCGTCTCTCAGTCTGTCACTGTCGATCTGCTGCCTCTGCAGCCTCGCTCGGCCTGGCCTTTGCTCTCCGTCCGTGTCCTCTGCGCATGTGCTGCTCGCTGTCTCTCTCCTCTCCCTTCCCTCCCCTTCCCTCTCCTCCCCCTCTTTCTCCCCCATCCCCTGCCCTCCCGGGTTTCAAGTCCTCACAGTCTCAGGTCTCGCTGCTCTTTTCTGTGCAGATCAGCTTCCTCTGTACGACTGAGTTTCTTCCCTGTGCCTGTGGCTTTCCAGGGGCTTTGGCTCCACTCAAGCAGCCCAAACCTTACATCATCTGGTCCCTTAACTTCCAGTGGCTAATGGCCTCTGAAAGAGCATCTTTGGCCCAACTGAGGTTCAAGCTCTAACCCAGGCCCCAATAGCTTCAGCCTGGAGAGGATAAGACTGTGGGTCACAAAGGTCAAGCTCAAAGGCTACCATGGACAGAATTATGGTATGCCCGTTCTAGCTGGTAAGTTGCATTTACTAGCTGCCCTTTGCCCCGTGACTTTGTTCCTCCCACAAAGGGGCTGGAGATATTTTCCCACCTGTGGACCCTGAGCCCATCTGCATGACTTGCCTTGGCCCTGTAGGTTGGTTCCTGGCTCAGGCCTCGAGAAAGCTTGTGTGTCACTCTCTGCTCTGCCATTGCCACGGGCTCTGTGCATGAGCCTGTCCCAGGGAGAATAGGGGTGTGAGGGGCGAAGCCGTCCCAGCTAAGCCCAGCACAGACCTGCCTGCCAGCAGCTGCCTGACCCACAGATCTGTGACTGCAAATGATTATAAGCCATTGGGTCGCAGGGTGGTTTGTTATGCAGCAATTTTGTGGCAACGGCCAACCGATACGCCCTCTTTGCAGATACTTCCCTTCAGCCAATAAACATGCTCAAGTCTCTCTCTCGCTCATCTTTTAAACACACAACTCCATTTAATGTCCCTGTAGTTCCGATACTCATTGCCTGGTCTCACTCCTTCCTTTCACAGCCAAGTTAGCTGCAAAAATGAGTCTGTGCTCTTCTTCCTTTTGTCTATTCACACTTTTATCATCATAGAAATTCGAAGCGTGCACAAAAATGGAAGTGAGTAGCACAAAGAACCCCTTTAGTTCCGTCACCCAGTTATGACAACCCCTTTTTTTGTCATCTTGCTTCATCTAACAGCCTCCGTTCCCAGTCTGAGACCCCCCCGCCCTCGGACGCCTCAAACACATTCAGAACTGCCTGCTTCTCCTCCCCCAGGGTCTTCCTGTCACCAGGGGTGGTGCCACCATCCTCCCAGCTGACGGGAGCCAAGGCTGCTTCCCTTCTGTCACCCCTGCATATATTAAATGGTCCTCTAGATCCCCTGATCAGTCATGATCCTGTCAGAAAAGGGGTGTCCAGGTATCAGACGAGCCCCCCCAAGCGTGTAGAGGGAATTCTTCTCAGGGACTGTTCTTTCCCAAATGGCTCCAGGTCTCCCCAGTCCTCCCACTGTCCATCCAGCCTGGACCTTCTGACACCCCCTGAGCTGCGGGGATTTTATTACGAGCTTGGGCTGTGGAAATCCATCTCAGTCTCCCCTCTCGCCACTCCCCACCCAAAAATTTAGGAAAAATTATCTTCAGAAGGAAGTTGTGCAAAATAGAAAGCCAAAATCTCTTCCAGCTCTGACATTTTTGATTCTTTGATAGGAAAGAGGGAGACGGTGAGCCATTTTTTGAGTTGGAGCTTGGCAACATAAATGTGATAATTCCAGCTCTGACATTCTATGAGTCTGTGGTAAGAAAGAGGGAGAGAGTGATAATTTTCCAAGTCAGAGCCTGACAGGATAAATAGGGTACTACAGGGAAAGAGGGCATACATTAGGATGAGACGGTAGAGCCCCGGAACAGGAAGGCACACTAAGAGGCCATTGGCAGCAGAGTGGGAGGTCTGGACTCAAAGGGGTGACCATGGAACCAGAAAGAAGGGGAACCAGGTAGAGGCATTTGAGTGTTCAGGTAAAATGGCAACTCAGTGATGGTGGTGGGTAGACGCATGGGCTTTGAAGTTTGGCAGACCTGACTTTGAGTCCTGGTGCTACCATTTACTATTTGACCTTGAGCCAGTTATTTAATCCCTCTAAAGTTAGCATTTTCTGAACAATGAAGATAACAATATCTATGCCACATGGTTGTGAGAATTATAAGAGCTAATTAATTCATGTAAGGTGTTTAACATAGACCCCAACATAGTAAGTAATTAAAAATAGTAGCCTATTTCTTGTGATTAGATTACGCAAGGTTGGGACATGCATCTTGCTAGCAGACTCTCCTCCTTGCCTCCTTGACCGTCTTGGCTTGCATACTTTGGAAACAAGCTACCCTGCTGGAGAAGCCTACAAGGAAAAACTTGATGGTGGCTTCTGGCCAACAGCCAGCTAGGAACAGAAGCCCCCAGTCAGCAGCCCTGGAAGAACTGAATTCTGCCAACAACCGTGTAAGCTTAGAAGTGGATCTTGCCCCAGTCAAACCTTCAGATGCAACCCTAACCCTGGCTGACTTCTTCATTGCAGCCTGGAAGAGACCCTGAAAGAAAAGCCATTTAAGCTGTGTCCAGAGTCCTAACCTAAAGAAACTGTGAGATAATAAATGTGTGTTGGTTTAAGCCACTGTGTTTTGGGGGTGAGTTATGTTATGCAACGTAACTAATACATAGAGTCAAAGCCTTGCATGCCACAAAAAAACTGTAGGTCCCGTGGCTCTGAACTCACATGAAGGAGAGAACACTTGAACGGAAGGAGGTTCTGGCAGAAGGGGGGGCTCTGACACAGAATCCAGCCATTTTACAAGTTTCTTTCTAACCAAAATTCAAATACAGTAAGTCCTCACCTAACATTGTCAGTAGATTCTCAAAACTGCAACTTTAAGTGAAATGACTTGGAGCAGAAGTTTTTTTTTTCTCATCAACATTATAATGAAATGATGTTGAACAAAGGTACATCATTTCACTTAAAGTCACAGTTTCCAAAAACCTATTGATGTTAAGTGAGGACTTACTATACACAGTGTGAGAAGAATGAGTGTATTTATGGTGATAACTGGACAAAATATCTCGAATGTGGACTGTTCTGGAAAAATCTTTTTTTTTTTTTTTTTTTTTGAGACAGAGTCTCACTTTGTTGCCTGGGCTAGAGTGAGTGCCGTGGTGTCAGCCTAGCTCACAGCAACCTCAAACTCCTGGGCTCAAGCAATCCTTCTGCCTCAGCCTCCCGAGTAGCTGGGACTACAGGCTTGCGCCACCATGCCCGCTAATTTTTTCTATATATATATATTTTTAGTTGTCCAGATCATTTCTTTCTATTTTTTAGTAGAGACAGGGTCTCGCTCTTGCTTAGGCTGGTCTCGAACTCCTGACCTTGAGCGATCCACCTGCCTCAGCCTCCCAGAGTGCTAGGATTACAGGCGTTAGCCACTGCGCCTGGCCTGGAAAAATCTTTAATTCCAATTTTACTCTTTATTTTCCAATGTTAACTTCTCCCAGATGGTTCCAGCATAGCCAACATGGTTATGAGGGCCATTGTCCTTGCAGGTCAGGCAAGGAGCCAGAACATTGTCCCTGAAACACACCTTTAGCTTAAGGAAGCAGAACCACGTGCCTTCTTCCTTTTTTTAAAAATTGTTTCAATTTTAAAAAATTTTTTGTAGAGACAAGGTTTTGCTATGTTGCCAAGGCTGGTCTAAAACTCCTGGCCTCAGCCAGGCGAGGTGGCTCACGCCTGTAATCCTAGCACTCTGGGAGGCCGAGGCGGGAGGATTGCTTGAGCTCAGGAGTTCGAGACCAGCCTGAGCAAGAGCAAGACCCCATCTCAACTAAAAATAGAAATAAATTGATCAAACAACTAAAAATAGAAAAAATTAGCTGGGCATGGTGGCTGTAGTCCCAGCTACTCAGGAGGCTGAGGCAGGAGGATCGCTTGAGCCCAGGAGTTTGAGGTTGCTGTGAGCTAGGCTGACACCATGGCACTCTAGCCCAGGCAAGAGAGTAAGACTTTGTCTCAAAAAAAATAAATAAATAAAACTCCCGGCCTCAAGTGATCCTCCCACCTCGGCCTCCCAAAGTGCTGGGATTACAGGTGTGAGCCACCATGCCTGGCCTGTTTCTTCTTTTATAGGCAACATGGTGTAGTAGAAAGACCTTTGGATTGGACCCCAATAGCCACTAGCTACTTGAGTGTGACTTTGGGCAAAACTCTTCCCAACCGGCATTGCCTCACCTACAAAATCAAGGAGACCGGCTGTGCATCCCTCACAGAGTTGTTACAAGCATCACATGAAATTTTGGCATGTTAACCTCTCTCTACCTCCTCAGTCAATCCAGGATAATAGTACCTACCCCACAGGTTGTGAGGATTAAACAAGAAAATACATGCAAAGCATGCAAAGCAAAATGCATGACCCAGGAGAATTGCTCAGTAAATGTTAGCGCTCATCGCCATCATCAGTATGATCTGTGTGAACACCTTTGCCAGTGACGAAGTGCCATCCATCTGCGAGTTGCTTCCAATAACAGCTTCTCAGACATTGGCCCAGACAGAAAGTGGATGAGTGGATGGGCACTACCACGCTGGCCAAGGTGAGCTGGAAGACCAGGGTTACAAAAAGTTCTCTCTTTGCATCTGGATTGAGTAAGACAGAGTCTCACCCTGGGCCACGGTCTTGCTGGACCTCCAGTCTCTCAGGACGTCTTGAGGAGTCGCTGATTGTCAAATCACCCAGGTAGGACAGGTCCCTGTGCTGTCACCTGTGCTTTGTCTTTGCTCCCAGCTTCACCATCAGCTGAGTTTGCACCCTCTCTCAGCATCTGTTCTTTGAATGTTCCCGCTGCCCCCCTTGGACATTTGCTTATCCAGAATCCTCCGGTGGACAGCCTTTAGACATGGTACCATTTTGCCTTCTTATCAGCTCATCATGCGCTTCCAGCCTGGCCTCTCTAATTAGCCCTCCTCTCCCTTGGTGGGACTGTCGCATTTTCCTGCAGCTGTCTGTAATTGCCCCACCAGGGTACTGTCACAGGCCTGTGCTTAATCACTGCCATCCACTTCAAATCCATTTTAGCCCACGGTAGCCAGATTCCATCTAGTGCGCAATGCATAATTGCTCTCTGATTACCCACAGGGTCAGGTGCTTGAGTGTACACAGAGTTTCCACCTGCAGCACAGGCAAGATTTTTGTGTTTGCTAATTTCCTCTGACAGCTTTTTTCCACTGAGCCACCAGAGATGCCCCTGGCAGAGGTGAGCAGTCACCTTTAGGCAGCCCTTGCCCCATTTCTGGATGGCTCCTCAGCTTACGTTAGGGATAGAACCCACCCATCTCGCCTCCCCTCTGCTGCCACTATCCTGGTCCAGTTTGCCATGGTCGCAGCTGATCTCCAGGTGCAACTGGGCTCACCCTCTCCAATCCTTTCTCCACACCACTGCCAAGGGATCCTGCCCAAATGCCAGGGATTTCAGTGGCATGCCATGTTCCCTAGGATAATGTGCCAACTCCTTTCTAGCATGCTTGCAAAGCCTCGGAGGACCCAGCATTACCTCCCGGCTTCATTTCTCACCACTCCCAGGCTGAGCTGAGCTTCCTTTCTGACTCACATCTGCCCATCCCTCACTTCCCTTCGGAGCCTCCCATATATGGTTGTCCCTGTTCATTCACAGGGGGTTGGTTCCAGCATCCCTGAGGACACCAAAATCTGAGGATGCTCAAGTCCCTGAAATAAAATGTCACCGTATTGTCATCGTATTTGTGTATAGCTTGTGCAAGCCTCCTGTATACTTTAAATCATCTCTAGATTACTTAATACCTAATACATTGTAAATGCTATGTAAATATTTGTTATGATGTATTGTTTAAAGGCTAATGACAAGAAAAAGTTTGTACATGTTCAGTACATATGCAGTCTTTTTTCCCAAGTGTTTTCCATCCACGGTTAGTTGAATCCACAGATGTGGAGCCCATAGATATGAGGGCCAACTATGCTGTCTCTTGGTTTCTTTTACACTCTCCTTTTTGTCCCCTTCTGTCTCTCAAAACTTGCAAATGCTACGCATCTGTCAGCTGGCAGCGAAGGGGTCAGTTCCTCCAAAGAGCTCACCAGACCTCCTCCAGCTGGCCCGTCCGCACCCCACAATACTCTGCTCTTCCTTCCTCATAGCACTTAACATGCTTTCCCACACTTATTTAATTAATGTTTTACTGTGCTGTGTTTCTTTAATTAATCTTTCAATTTACTGCATTTGTTTGAGTAATCTTCCCTGACAGCATGCGTACTCTGCAGGGCAGCGTCTGTGTACCTTACTCACCAAAGTGTCCGCAGCTAGCACAGGGCCTCGCACATGGTAGGTGGCAGCATATATTTCTTCACTGAATCAACAAACTTCCCAAACTGCTATGAAGCAAGACAAACAAACAAAACAAAAATAAAACCGCATGATTTTATGGCATTTCCCTTGGTCAGACATTTATTGGTCCAGACAATATTTCATATGAAACATTAATTTTTGGCTTCAACAGAAGACTTTATTACTTTCTACCATGCCCATGATGTTTTTATTTACTTTTTCTATTTCTCTCACATACTTCACAAGTTCCCTGTATCCTATGAATTGGCTTTGAAATACCACTCCCTCTCTTTTCTTCTCAATCACATTAGGTCAGTTGTGGGCTAATTTCTATATTAAACATTTTAAATACACCATGTCATATAATTCTACCCCAAGGTTTGTGAGGCAGACATTATTATTTGTGCTCACAGGTGAGGGAACCCATGTCCTCGGGCAGGAAGTGCCACATCAGATGACTGTCTAACAGGCCACATGCCTGCTCATTCATCCCTAAGCCTCCTACCCTCAGTGACCACTTCCTGTCCCCGTGTGTGTGGGCTCCAGGTTGTCCTGTTGGGTATCACCTCACTAATGCAACTGGAGGTGTTTGTTTATTGGCTCCATCGTCCCGTTTTAGAGTAAAGGGGACCCTTCCTGAGGCTAGAGAATCATCTGTCCTGCTTAACTTACAACACAGAGCAGGAGCATGTCAACGTTTAAAATTTTATTTGAGATATTCATTTACTTTAAAAATTGTTATTAAACATCCTTAGAAAGTGAGGGCCCAGAGGCTGGAGGGACCTCATTGTAGAGTTGGGGTGACATCTGTCTCGCCCGCACCGAGGCAAGTGAGCACACCTGCGGGCAGGGCGCTGCTGGGGCCAGTGCTTCTGATCTCGGGATTTTATGCTTTTATTTCCTTCACTGTGTGGTCATGACTGTGACCTACCTTGGACTCAATGGGGCACATGAACAGTGACCCTAAGCCTGTCTGACTATTCACAGCTGCCACCACCTTTTCCCCAGAAATGCCAGTCATATACACTTTCGACAGCTCCTCTTCTCTCTTAACTGTGGACATCACCAAGTTCTTTAGCAAATAGCAAAGGGAAGTTCTGTAATCCAGTTGCTAAAATCGCCAAGCAGGGCCTGGTACGGAGCCCTTTATAAACAGCTGCTAAATGACTGGGTTAATTAATGGTGGGATGGGGGTCGAGGAGCAGGTGGACAAAGGCAGTGGGCTGACTGCACTCAGCTGCTTTACCTGGAAG
Source organism: Indri indri (assembly GCA_004363605.1). Classification (NCBI taxonomy): domain Eukaryota; kingdom Metazoa; phylum Chordata; class Mammalia; order Primates; family Indriidae; genus Indri; species Indri indri. The sequence goes on along the minus strand of RJWJ010005063.1, from coordinate 3,231 downwards.
CGCCCTAGACCGTAAAGCCCTAAATTCTGCAGACACAAGACATACACAGGATTTCCTCGGGAACAGAATGGTGATATGACAAGAATGTCTTCTCAAATCGGTCCTCCTAGAGAGGATGGGGAAGCCTGGGCCCTCAGCCCAGACCACCAAGAGCCTGGGGGCCTCCAGCTCCCAGGGGGCAGGCTTTAAACTTGAGGCAGGTCCCCTCCCTCTCGGAACATTCGTACTATTGGGTTTGTCCATATTTGCCTGACAAAGCCCACGTTCAGGGGACCCCTAGCCTCTGCCTTCATCTGACTAGCAGTGTAGACCAAAGCAGGTGACAAAAGTACAGGCTTGTCCAGTCTTTCCTCGCTGTTCTCTGGGGCCAGCTTCTGAGACAGGAGCCGCCTCTCTTGGGAGGGGAAGGGCCTCTGTGCTCGCCTGGGGCCTGTACCAGAACTTACAGGATGTGTCTTGGCCTGGAGTGGGACGCCGTGGTTCTGTTCAGTTTTTCTTTTTTCCAGGCCTTTCGTCATTCTTTTCCCCGGTGGAGATAGGGTTAAAGAAACTGAATTATGTAGGCATTTCTTTTAGCAAATGCAGTGAAAAAAATACTCAGCCACAACAAAAAGCTCTTCCTTGTCACCCTTAGACTACAACTGGGTTCCCGGGGTTCTCTCCCCGGAATGTACTCACACACACGTAAGCACAAAAATATGGCACATGGCTTCACAGACTGTGGGCCCCAGGTTGAGAGTTCCTGCTCCCGAGGTGAGTAGAGAAGGATTTTTCAACAGTAACTTAGGGCAGCTGAGATGAAATGGAGCCAGCAGCTTGGTTTGGAATCTTAGATCTTTCGGGTCCCTGTCTTACGTCAGAGAGTTGTTAAGCTATGTGGTGATCTGTTGAGACTCAAGACATCACCCAAAAGTATGGCTATAGGAGATTAGAATATGCCACCCCAAAATACACCTCTTTGATATATTTTGAGCTGGTTATTCTGAGAAACTGTAGGCACCAGAGTAAGCTATGAAAAGCTGTCTTTTTTGTAAAAGAAACTTACATCTATAAAGAAAATCTACGTTAGTAAAATCATTTGTATCAGAAAGAGGGCTGCTCCAAAACAGCTTTTTTTTTTTACCTGAGAGGCTTTTAATCTGCCTAACAAGATCACCTCCATTCACTGTGCATTTCCTGCCCTCCCCATGACCCCACCCCCCAGAAGCCCCAAGCCCCTCTTCCCTTCTGTAGATCAGGATGCTATGTAAGCTTCAGTCATCTGGTCTTTCTTCCAGTCTCATATTTTATGGGATTCCTGTGCATGTATATGTAAGTCAACATGGTTTTTCTCCTGTTAATCTGTCGTATGACAATTTAATTCATAGCCCAGCCAAAGAACCTAGAAGGGCAGAAGGAAGCCCTTTTCTCTTCTCCTACAGATCCCTGGCTGCTTTCTCATATTCAATCAAAAAACGATAGAAGCCCTGTACTCATGGGCGGTGACTGGGAGCTGGGCCTTTTCACTGGGAACCCCAGTGTTTTTGGAGCTTTCCTCTGGGGCTGGTCACAGCCCCCAGGTTCCTGCAAACAGCCCTCCTCAGGCTGCTGGACTCCTGGAAGCTTCGTGGAAGGAAGACAGTGGGAGCTTCCCTGCTCATTAGATAAACTTTCCCTCAACTGTACCAGCTTCTCGTCAGTCCAGAGACCCTGTGCTTAATGTCTTCATAGGTATAACTCCAGCTTCTGCTGGGCAGATGAAAGGGGAAACTGCCCCAGCAAGGAATGCGTGTGCGTTTGTGCGTATGTGTATTGTAGGACCTAAAACCTCACATGCTGCAGTTTTAGAGCCTCACAGAGCCCCCAAAACCTACCCATGAGTTCCCCTGCTCTGGCTACCTGTACCCCACCACCCCCAAGCTGCAAAGGCTCCCCACCCAGCCGTTCCCCTCTCCTCCAGACCAGCTCCACTCTATCCCGTCCTCAACCTAATAGGTGTCACCTCCTTGCCAGCTGTGGAATTAGTCAAACAAACCAATCTCATCCTCCCCTGGGAACCAGGGGACCTCATCCTCTTGTTACTACAAAGCTCGCCTCCCTCAGCATCTCTGGTTCACTCTGCTCCCAAGGGCATCCCCTGTGTGGCCCTGCATGGTGTGTGGTGTCCTCCTCCCCCAGGCTGAGAGTGCCTGTGGCTGAGGAACTGTCGCCATCTCCCCAGTGCAGTGCTGAGTGCTGGGTGTTCAGCCATCCTGTACTGTTAGGGCAGAGGCTCCCCCCTCGCTAACAGGGAGGATCGCGGGCAATGAGGACAGCGTGTGTGTGTGTGTGTGTGTGTGTGTGTACGTGTGCCTGTGTGTCTGTGTGTAGGCATGCAAGTGCGTGTGCCTAGGTGTCTCACAGCTCCTTAAACGGCTTTCAATTTGTTTCTCCATTGCTATCTCCTCCCTCCTCTAGAGGAAAGACCCAGTGACTGCTGGGTCCAGTGCCGGGAGCTGGGTTCTGGCTCCACCCCGCTTCCTGGCCCAAGTGCCTTTTCTGTACTTCAGTTTCCTCATCTGAAAAACGAGGGTAGTAACAGTAGAGGGTTATCGCGGTGAGTAAATGAGAAACTACACGCAAAAGGCTCATGCTAGTGTCTTATTAAAGATGCTGGATTGAACATGAGCATTTCTGCTTCCTTCTGAGCCCCAATAAAACAATAGTGAGGACCTTTTTCAAAAAAGCTTATTATCCCAGAAGGACAAAAGAACAAGAGACAGGAGATCGTAGCAACACAATTTTGGATGCTGGAAAGCGGAAAATTGGACGGTAACTGACTCAGCGGAGTCAAGAAGCCGTGGGGAGAATTAAATATGGTAACCTGAGAGACGTTGCAGGCTCGGTTCCAGACAACCGCCATAAACTGAATATTGCAATAAAGTGAGTCACACTAATGTTTTGGTTTCCCAGTACATACAAGTTATGTTTATAGTATGCTGTAGTCTGTCAAGTGTACAATAGCGTTGTCTGAAAAACAATGTACATACCTTAATAAAAAATACTTCATTGCTAAAAAAAAATGCTAACGATCATCTATCTGAACCTTCAGTGAGTTATAATCTTTTTGCTGGTGGAGAGTCTTTCCTCGATGATGATGGCTGCTGACTGATCAGGGTGGCAGTTTCTTAAAAGAAGACAATGATGCTTGCTGCATCGATTGACTCTTCCTTTCAGGAAAGATTTCTCTATAGAATGCCGTATATGCTGTTT